>VWZE01015760.1:215446-231085 GCA_013396675.1 Eubucco bourcierii
TTGATGCAGCCTAGGACTCGGTTGGCTGTCTGGGCTGCATGTGCACACTGCAGGCTCATGTTGAGCTTTTCATCAACCCAGACTCCAAGGTCCTTTTCCTCAGGGCTGCTCTCCAGCCATTCACCACCCAGCCTGTATTTGTGCTTGGGATTGTGCCTACCCAGGTGCAGGACCTTACACTTGGCCTTATTGAATTTCATGAGGTTGGTCTGGGCCCACCTCTCCAGCCTGTCCAGGTCCCTCTGGATGCCATCCCTGCCCTCTAGCAAGTCGACTGTGCCACACAGCTTGGTGTCATCTGCAAACTTGCTGAGGGTGCACTCCATTCCTCTGTCCATGTCACTGACAAAGATGTTAAACAGCACTGGTCCCAGCACTGACCCCTGAGGGACACCACTTGTCACTCGTCTCCTCCAACCTTACCGTTCTATGATCCTATGATTCTCATTCTTTTCAATACAGTATGGGGTGAAGAAAGACATCTCCACAGATTTATGAAAAAAATGGTGGCTCTTGTATATATTATAATTACTTCAAATAAAAAATACATTTGTATCTTTTCTTAATCTAATTTTTGCTTTTGCTGGTCAAAGGAACTCAAGGACTTTTCAAAATCAGTGTATAAAATGCATTTCAAAATAGAATGATACCTATGATGAATGAAAATAAATTTGGGAAGCTGTTGGGATCTCTGACAGAATGTAATAACTGCGTCCATTTCTACCTGATTCTATTGTTCAAGTTTTACAGTATGGTTATGCAAGGCAACTAATAATCTAAAATCACTGACATTAATGAATGCTATGGTTAAATGAAGCCACCCAAACCCCTTGCCCCACCCAGAAACATCTAAGAAATTTTAACATTGCAGAAGATTGCCAGACTCATGCCTGGGCAATCTTCTGTTTAAATCACAGAACAAATGGCATGGGTAGTATTTAGCAAACGTGTATATGTTATTAGCTCTTTGCTGAGCCACAGCTTAATAAGTACTCACCTTAAAACTGCAGCCACTTTACCCTTAAATTTTCTCCTCTAGCAATGGATTAAAAAAAAAAACAAACCTCTTTTGTGTGACACTACTAACCATGTTGCTGCATTTCCTCTCATTTAGCTAATATATTGATGAATAAAATTGAGGAAAATTTGCTTTGTTGTTCTCTCTTTGGGCAGAACAAAGTCTGTAAGTGGAGTTAAATACAAGCATTGTAAACACAATAAATGAACCAAACATACACAGGGAATATGGTGAATAAAATTATGAATTTAGCTATGGTTCTTTTTTTTTTTTTTTCCAATTGTTTAGACTCAAATGAGGATTTTGGCCTGAAAGTTTGTCTAACTTCCCCAATTACACAATTTTATTTAATAGAAGATATTACCTCACTCCATAAACCTTGCCCAGACAATATTCATGCTACAATGACCTGCTCCTTCCTGACATAAATGTGTTTTAACAATCCAGACTTAATTGGAATATACATGTTCACTGAAAAATGTATCATATCAAGAACTATGCCACTAACTACTCATCTACCTGTCATGAGAAAATCCCAATGACATATAGAGTAGTAGTGAGCCCAGTTTAAAAATTCCTACAGTAAATCAAACACATTAACTCAAAAATGCATCCGAAATAGCTGCAACTAAAATTTACTTCTTCATTTTGGATTCTGAAGTTCATAATGCTCCTAAACATGCTCAGAAACAAAGCAGTCTTGTGAAAGAGGTGTTTAAGCTTTTCTAGAAATTAGAGGTTTACAGGAAGGCACCTACAAAGTGACCTTATGATGTAGGTATGGGCTTATATTAATTTATATAACATTAAATTCATGCAGTTTTGGTGCCTTTTTTATATTATCTTCATGATTACAACACTTATCCTGAAATGGGGGAAAACAGCTTGAAAAGACATTGAGCATACATCTCAGCATACAAACCGAACCATCAGCAGTGAAATATGTTGTGTGAGAGCTAACTAATTCATCTTTACGACCCTTGTGTAAGCAACTTTACTATTACATATGGAAGAAATGCACCAGTTCTTTGGAAATACACTGATTCTGTGTATATGACTCCTACACAACCATCCTACAGAACAAAATTATTTAGAGTTAGAATTAATTTTTTTTTTAAGACAAATTGTTTTGTTTATTTTAACATCTTTGATGTTTTGGATGTGCTACTGAAATAAAAATAGAATCCAAATCAGCTTATAGTTTTACAAGACTGATCTCTGTTCTGTCTACAACACCATGAACCTGCAAAGAAAAGATCTGCATCTTCCATAAAGGTCAAAAGGTTTATTCATGGTGGGAATAGATATGTAAATACATGATCTTTTTCAGCCTTAGGGACTAAAATTGTAGCATTCATGCTTATCTCTGATTATTTTTCCATTTTGTTTACACTTTTACCTTTTATTTTTTTTTCCTTTAAGTAATTCTGAACCAGATAATTTCCATTTGTCCTGGCAGATATACAGATCTGTCAGGTTTTATCCATAGGCTCAAGGGAGGTTTGCATAGAACTGGAAGGAGGTTGGGCAGGGGTAGACTGGCTTTTTTTTATCTCCCATTTTATATTCCCTAGATTTTTTTCTTTTGCTTTTTCTGAATGACTTCCTTTTCCATTCTTTCAACTCCCTGTTTGTGGAACTTGATTTCCTCACTTTTCCAATCATCCCTGTCCTTCTATGCAATCATCTACACTCTCTACTGTCTCTGTAGAACATGGTCAGAGACAGATACATATGGTGATAAGTTATTCTCAAGGAAACAGTCATATAATAAAGGGGGTAGAAAACAATTCATTGCTAAGCTTCCATCTAAGACAAATAGCTTCAAAGCAGGAGGAAAAGACAAGTAGAAAATTACATAATAATCTAATCTGTTGAGGCATGTTAGGAAAATAAGGCCAGATTGAGGTAGATAAGTAGACTGCATGTAAGGTGCATAATAGTGCTCCCTTTCAGCAGCCATGTGAATAGGTTTTGTTCCCTGAAGAAAGAAAAAAGGAAGAAAGGGCAAACTCAATATGTGAGAAAACCTACATTTGGAAGATTGGTACTCCAGGTAAAAGATTTGACAACAGAAAATACATCTTGCAAAATGTTTCCCTTTACAAATATTTCCCTGCTTTCCACAATCTACACTGGTGTGGAAATCTTTAGCCTGATTACAACAGCCTGCATATGCTACACTGTCCCACAAGTCTGACTTTCTCAAGACTAAATTCTGCTTACATCTTGGCTTTGCTCTGAACCATTCACAGGGATCCACAAGAACCAACAGGTTTCAAACAATATCCCCACTAAACCGCTGAAGGGACACTATAATAGACACATATACACATTACAATCACACTATGGGTTTTAAAATTTTAGCTGGAGCAGTAATGATAGTGGTATAAAACTGGTGCATGTCATCCTGTCATTAAAGCAATTTTCTTCTCAAAAATAGCTATAAAATCAAAGCTCAGTGTTTTGCTTATGTTGTCAGACGTGTAACGCTTTGTTAGTGCTATTTACAATTATCCACCTTTACTATCGCAGAGAATTTATTGATATATGATTTGCATAAAGATGAGCATTTCCTCATTCCTTCTCTGGACTCACCTAACTGCAGATGCATACATTTTACATGGCCTCTGAGAAAGCCATATGCATGTGATCTGTTTCACCACAATATGGGATGATGGTGTGATGTTCTGGTGCTCATATGATTTTACTCTTCTGTATTGACTTGCAGACAAGGAAGACGTTGCTGTATAATTTTCACAATCAAGAGTAATCTTCTCTGTGTGAATCATTTCTCTTACCCAAAATAGTGGGCCTTTTTCTCGTTATTGTGAGACTTTTTTCAATGTAGATAAGATTTAAGTATTTCAAAATATTAATCCAGAGATTGATGCAGGCAGCAAGCCTTTTTTTGAAAACTAAACCAATTCAAATTTGCTATTCTCTCTGTGACCCTGGCATTTCTCTTTTACTGCCAATTGGACGAGAGATGTCAAATTCTTGTGCCTTTGATCTCCATCACTGGATTGAATATGACATCTTTCATGTGTATTTAGGGTCAATCTGCTATTTATGTTTACTGTAAATCTATGAAGCAGCAACTACTGCAAAGATCAGAAGTGCATGCTACAGAATAATGTCCACTGCCTGGATATAATACATCCAGCAAGACAGACATGTACAAAGAACAACTCCTTACTAAATCTGTCAAACTACTAAATGATGAGATCTAAAAGAAATTTGTTCTTCAGTCTTTTATAGGTCATGAGAGTGATTTGTTTCCTGGGTGGAAAAGACATAATTTTTAATCTGATTATGTGTGTAGTTAGTGATGGTATAAGGACACCAGTAGCTTTCTGGAATCACTTTCCTGTGTGAAGGTGAAGGAATAAAGTGAGGTGATTCTCCTCCTTTACTCTGCTCTTGTCAGACCCCACCTGGAGTACTGTGTACAGTTTTGGAGCCCCCAGCTGAGGCACTGGCACAGGTTGCCCAGGGAGGTTGTGGATGCTCCCTCCCTGGAGGTGTTCAGGGCCAGATTGGATGAGGCCTTGAGTAACCTGTACTAGTGGGAGGTGTCCCTGCCTATGGCAGTGGGTTGGAACTAGATGATCCTTGAGGTCCCTTCCAACATTACCATTCTATGATACACGTTTCGGAACCCTGAAATTCAGAAGGATATAGATATTTGGTAGTGTGAGTAACAAGCTTAGCAGTAGTTATATCTTTAAGACATCTCTTTTGAAAGCCACCACACACATCATGATAATTGGAAGACTGATCCAGTAAAATGAGTGCGTTCCGGACCCTAACCCAACAGGTTTGCTTGTTATGCTTTATCATAACAACCAAATTTTACTTGAAAACAAACATGGCTTCAGATGGCAGCCCAGCAAAACAAGTTTCTGCAGAATCCTGAATCTTGAAAAACCCTGTTGCAGAAAAGCAGTGTAGCTTTTACATATCAAAGTGGGTTAGGTCAAGAGTGCTGGAGACACTGGAAAATTAATTCAATATTTGACTAGTCAAATTGTCTTAATTTTACAGTTACATATGATGACCTGACAAATTCAGCAATCACAAAATAAATTCACTCAATACCTATACTTTTTTTGGTGACCAAACCAGCTACTGTGTGAATTATAACATGTATTTAATTATATGGTTTTGGGTAAGAAAATAAGAATGATCAAACTGGATTATATCAATGGATTAGTTAACATGCTACTCTCTCCATGAATGACCACTGATAGATAAATAACATTGTGTTTAGGATAATGCATTTCAACTCACTTTCTGTTAATCCAAGGGTTAGGATGTTCCTGAAGCAGCATTTCTATGGAGTTGGGTCTGGTAGCCATTGACATTTGGGGTGGGATTTTTTGTCATATATTTATTTTTATTAATTTTTAACATATTGACTTTTGACAACTGCATAGATATTGTCATCTACACAGTTTAGGAAAACTGTTATTGAGATGATTATCACAACATGAGGAAAAAAATTAAGCATAGCAGTACTGTAATTTCAGTATGTAAGTACAAACTACAGTGTAGAGACATTCCTTTGAGGCAGCTTCGTAAATTTGCATGCTTATTTAATTCCTTTGTAGCTAACATGAAAGAGACGAGAGTTGTTGGCAAACAAAAAAAAAAAATTCCTCAAGAGAGGATTTTCACACATTTTGCTATGATAACATCACACCTGAAAGGATTACATGTGGCATCCAAACCCAGATACCTGTCATTTTTCTCAGCATTTCTGTAACACTTTCTTCCACCCTGCTATTTGCAGTTGAACCAATCATCATGTCACACCTTTATGTCTGAAGCATTATGCTCTCCCTAAGGTAGGTATTTCTCAATTCAGTCTGTTCAAACTGAGATCAGTTTGTTAGCTGAGCAGCACATCTATCTCCTTGGAAGTGTGACATGGTTTTCTTCTTCCCCATATACTAAACTAACACCGTTACAACACACTAAAAAAAAGTGTACAAGTTTATCCCTCCCTGCTACTAACCTACCTTTATCTTACTCTTCTCCACCATTTTGTCAGTGATAACCTCATCTTGTCACTACTCTCTTTCACGGAATCACAATATTTTCCATGTGTCCCTGCTATTTGGGAAAGACAATCTTTCCAGAGCTCAGAATTTACGAATAGACTTCTCCACATTTAAACTCTATTGAAGCATCCTAGATCTTCTGACATCCCTGAATGGAACTGGTTGAGAGAATGCACTATGCTGGAGGACTAATGAAGACAGAAGTCACAAGCCTGGTAGAAAAATAAGTATTTTGTCCTCTTTTACCATGCTCCCTATATGTTAAGTTGTGTGTTCACACATCTACATCATTTCCTTATGATGTTCCGGAGTTTTTGTAAGTGGTTTAGAAGTAGTAGAAAGGACCAAATGACAACATATGGAAATTACAAGAACAAGGGATATTTCAGTCTTTCATTTTGGGCTTCAGAAGAATCCTGTGATAGATGTCTAAAGGTATGCTAATATACACAAATTAAGAATTATCAATAGTTACACAATTTCTGAAAAAAAATATCTTTGGTCACAACCACGGTTTTGAAAAAAATGGAAATTACACACACATTTCCAGAGATTCTGTTTTCATTTCTGAAGCTCAAACCCCTAAAAGTAACAATATAACAGTTTCCAAAAGAATGCTCTTTTAAAAGCCACTTTTAAATTATCAGAAGAAATAAACCTCTTTCATAAATGATGCTACAAAGTAATGAAGGGAGGTCAGAAAGACTGGAAATAGAACTCATCTGTGCCAGGTGTATAACCATGCCATCCAAAGGTTGCAGAAAACATTTGCAGGAATAAAGAAACTTCTAACATATGCCTTTAACATTTGCAGGAATAAAGAAACTTCTAACATATGGCTCTAACTTCAGTCTAGAAACTTTTAACACATGCCTTTAAAAAGCTATGTCTCATTTCTCAATACCATGTCTGCATGCCTTGGAGGTGAAAGGCCAGGGGATAATCTGCTGTACTGTGCCCTGGTTTGAGTTTCTGAAAACATGTTAAAGTCTCGACAGGATTATCTCTGTTTAGCCTTAACCCTGCCCCATGGAGAACACTGCTTTGTAGAGACTTTAGCAAAACTCATGTGATGAGACCAGTGAAGATTCTTTGGATCTTAACTAGTTGTTTAAAAAAGTGCTGGTTTAGCTAATATGTCATATTATATCACCATAGAATCGCAAAACAGGAGCAAGTTCATTGCTGCCCAAACAGATCTGTATTATCCAAATCAGAAATGTGAGCCATGCTATATTTTTCTACATCTGTTTTTCTTACTAAGCAGGTAGGTAGGTATCTATGTAAGTAATAACTATCCCCTTACTTACTCTAGCATCCACCTTTCATCAAGGTTCCTCTCTACTTCCTCCCTGTCAGTTTTGTCAGACATAACAGTGTTTTTTAAGCAACTTTTTAAAAGTTTTTAAAAAATAATGAGAGATACTTTCACACCGAGAAAACTTCACAATACTAAGGCTTTCACTGAAAAAGTCTAGTTATATGTCTATTTGTCTTATACATGTATGTGTTTTCAATTTGCACACAACAGTAACAGCAGTAAGAGTCAATGGATTTAGCACTCGCATCTTTGTCCTTGCAAAAAGGACACTTCTCTTGCTATCTCCTCTGTGTTTCAGGTTAGCAAATTCTATTGACAAGGTTTTCTATTTGGACGGGTTGTTTGCATTAAAAGGGGAAACAACTGTCAAAGAAGTTGTCTTAACAGATAGGCAAAACTACAAAAAGCTTATCATGGATTAAACTTTGCATCACTTTGTCTGATGTAAAAAGGAGATAATAGGAGACATGGGGATATATGCAATGGAGAGAAACAATACAGAGTTTCTTAGGGGTTAATCCAGGTCTGCAGATGAATACAACAGAGTTAATCTGACCAGAAGAGGCTTTAGGCTAAATTCTAGGGGAAAACTTGTCACTTTATGATCCAGTTGTACTAAATGAAAGGCTTTATTTACAAAGAAGATTTTGAATCTGGGATCCCATTGGGGCAGAAGTTACCTCCAAGATTTCTTCCTTGTTCAACACACCAGGGGCCTTGTAGTCTGGTAAATGATTTTTTCACAGATCTTCATTGTTACCTTCTTTCTTCTTTCTGTAAAAGAACGAGTGTTACAAAAAACATACTTAAGAAAGCATACAACTTTGACCTAAGGGCAAGAAGTCTTTGATGATAAAGACTTTGCAGTTTGTCGAATTTTCACTAAACAATAGTAATCATCTTGTTTAGTTCTACAACTGAAGACAAAGTAAAATGATACATTTTTGTAAGTTAATCGTGAGGCATTTATCAGATTTGAACTTAATTGATTCTCCGAAAGGAAAATGTAATAAGCAAATACATTGAACTGCAGCTTACAGGAGGCAAATTCTAAAATAAAATGTAATAGCAAAAAAGTTGTAATTAAAATTTCTCCACAACTTTGTCATTAGAAATTCCACTGTAGTATTTTAAACTCCTTTGCATATGAAGAATCATCGGAATTAACATATGTCTTCACTGATTAAGAATAAAATAAGAAATACAGTCAGATGGGTGTTTTTAGCACACTAACAGTTACTTTTTGTATTACAATGTAAGTTTTTTATGTAATGTTACACAGATGGAAATGCAAAGCTACAGATGCGACACTTTAATTGAGAAAAAGTTTAGGGATACTAGTTTAAAAGTTAATAGACTTTTGTGTGTTGCATATTTTGTGCTTTTACAGTCAAACATTAATTAGAATATTATTTTCCAAAAATACTCTTTATCCTGTACATAACTAACAAAACCAAAAATCTCTGCTTTCACTGACTCATAAAACATGAATTCTGGAGACTAAAATCCCTGATTCTGTAAGAAAGCTTGAAAGGTGTAAAGAACTTCAAAAGAGCAAATGGTTGATTATTCTGGAACTTAATATACATATTTGAGTAACACAATCTTCCTGGTTTGGGCAGTACTTGTCACATATGTAAACACTTCTATCTTTTGGCACCTCTTTTGAATACACAAGTGTCAAGTATATTTGGTAATTACAAGGCAGGATCTTGTCTTCTACAGCACAAAACCAACTTTTTTAAGGAACTGAATATCTGAGGAAAATGTTGAATGATATTCAGGACAAGACCAGAATTCAAGTGTGTTTTGAAAAGCGAAGAGAGTAACATCGGGCTTGGTCTTTCTTCCCAGTAAGTGGTTGGGGTATTTTCTTTTGTTAGAAGTTAGAAACTATTTTTTCATAATAAAGAGACACAATTTACACCAGTCTTCATAGAATTAAATATGTCACACTCAATGGCAGGAGTGAATGGGAAAAGCCCTCCTTGTGACATCTTTATACTGATCCTATAGGCAGTCGTCATCTCCTCAGCTCATGATCCCTCTTCTTTGGGACAAGGATAGACAATAAAGGGTGAGGACTATAGTCTGACTACGAGTGTGATGTTTCTTGTAGTTAGTTAATTTCCCTTTCCCTACAACAGCTAAATAAATTTTCTGAACTGTGCTTTTAACCCATCATTAAATGAGAGACCAGGTATGGACATTAACATTGATATAATCTCTAAATACAAAGGTTATAAACTGAACTACATCAAGGACTTTAAATAACTCACCAGAGCAAAAAGATATGGTCTACGATATCAAAGCAATGAATGGTTGATATGTCTTAGGTAGCCAGTTCCAACAGTAAGTTCATAGTTCAAGAGCCTAGTGAAATGAAAGCAGGGGGAGGGTGGTAGCAGGAACCTATTTCTAGCCTGTTAGGAAGATCAATTGCTAGATCCATTTAGAAACAAAATCTTTCAATGCTTTTTAACTCGTTTACCCAATCATCCATCTAAAGGCAAGGTACCATTGCATCTGCAATTTCAGCAGGTTTTTAGTCTTACGTGTGACTGAAACAAAATATGTACAAAACTACTTTGTGAACCAATAAGTGGTCAGAACAGTTGTTTTGGTGTGGAAACTATGTCCTCCATTTATCTCTGTGCTCAGATAGCTAATTCAAACCTCTTCTTAGGTTCCTTCTTATCCCCATTTACTTGACAGACACCTATGTGACCAATTTAGCCAGATAAGTGAGATCTGGCAATTCCAGAAAGTTAAATGGGGTTAAACTTTGTTCTGCTGTTAGACCAAAATCTAAACAAATTCAGAAATCCTTATTTATTCCTCACTGTAAGACAGAGAACACATTAAGAAGATCTGTGGAGGTAAGAATATAAAAATATTGAGGTATTCAGAATCCACAGTATTGAAGATTGTAGTATTATTATAAATTCACTACTACTACATAACCACATGTTGTTGGTGTAGAAACAGTAGTGTAATGAACTGAAAAACAAATAAATAGCAACAACAAAAATCACATGAGATACTGCTGGCTTGTTTATGTGCAAGAGACATAAAGGAGATTTTCTATAACAACCATGGGTAAACTAGAGCTTGTTCTACAACCTGTTGTCTCACTTTCTCTCTTTTTTACACTCTTCCTCTCCAGACCTTCTTCATGACATTGCCATCTGTTCAGGATGCCTTGCAATCACTATTCCCAAGGGAACCTGGGCTCTGTATGGGAAGAAAGGCAATGATGTATGGTGAGTTGTCTTCCAGCAAAGAGTTAGTGGTGTCTAGTGGAATACAGGCAGAGAATGACATGGAAAAAAAAAAAAAAAAAAAAAAAAAGGAGAATTGGCAAAAGGGACAGGTGAGCTGTAGACACCAGCATCACATTTATATTACATACTAACATTTCCAGTGAACAAATTAAGATTCTGCACCATGACCACCCTGCAATTGGAGAAAATACATTTCCAGGTTGAGCTAGTTGTCACACCAGGTCACTAGCACATCCAAGGAAAACTAAAAGACTGTGTGAGATGGCAGCAGGATAATAAAAACAAACAAACAAACAAAACAAACAAAACAAAAACCCCAAACAAATAACAACAACAAAAACAGACCGCAACAACCAAAAAACCCAGAACATATACAATCACTGAATATGTTCTGATTTTCTAGCAAAAGACATATTTTGTGGCTCTGGGGATGTTCCAGCCTAAGATGGTCTGTCTTTTCTCATGCTCACACAGATTCTAAAAGTTCTACTGCTCTTGAGAGACTTATGTTGCTCCCCAGGAAAAGACATTATGTTGGAACAGCATTGGAAGGTCAGACTAGATGATAAGTGGAGGCCATGAACAACCTGTTAGTCAGCTGGGGAAAGTAATGCATCTAGGATTGACAGCACACATGCTCATCATAAGGAACATGTCTTGCAATGGCTGTTGATCCTGACATCCAGGTGATATTTAGAAAGACCACCCAGCTTCATTCCAGTCATCTGAAAATATGCTTAGGGAAATCATCCAGACACAAAAAATTAATTTTCTAAATAGAGCACAGGTTTCTGTGGTGACACAATCAATTCTAGGACAGATAAGGCAGGTTCATTACATAAATGAACTCACTAAGCTTATTAGAATACCTTGGAGACCTGTGATCAAGCTACCTGGAACTAGTCTGATCACTGTCATATCCACACAAGATTGTGACATAACTTAAATCCTGGCTTTCTTTCAACTAATGATGTCAGTGTGAAATTGAGCCTGCTTTAACATGGACAAATTCATATCTCTATAAATCATAATTGTCTACAGTATTAGTAATGGACTGGACGGATACCATGTTGTCTATTTAACTACTTTGTCATCAAACACCTTCAAGGAAGGTGGCCAGTAATGCATGATCACCAGAAAGGACACCGACTGAGCATACCACATTATTTAAAGGAGTAAAAAGTATGTGATACAAATCTTGGTACTTCATGTAGGGCCATTGATTTGGTTCCTTCTTGCTTTACACTTCAGTGAAGACATTTGTAGATATGCAGAAAAGGAGAGGTAGGTAGTAAGCTGAGTCAAAATACTGATGAACTGTTACATTCACTTCAGTGACCATTATACAATCTTAAATTTGGGGCAGGGCAAAAACCATGTCTCCAGATCTCTGAAAGATCCAAAGGTAAGACATCTTGCTTAGGGTTTCTGGGAAGTCTTTGATAGGAACTAAATAAAAAAGTATAATGCTTTTCTACCTTCTGCCATACAGGGAGCTGTTTATCTGCCACATTCTAACAGCCTACAATACCTCTTAAAAGATTTCCTTAGAACTGTTTCTGGTTGAGATGCAAGACTATTACACAAAAGATACAAAAGGATTCACTCTCTTTTCCCTCCTAACTTTACTGAAAAGCAAAGAAATCACCCTAATTTGCATCAGCATATGCAAAGGTAGAATTAGCCAAAGAATTCAGATCCAACCATGAATAGACCAGCAGGAAAAAAAATTACAGAGAAAAAACAAACAAGAAAGCATACAGATATAGACCATAGACCAAAGTGCTGCATGTCTCAAAACACATATAATTTCCATTTGTCGTTTTTGTGTGTCATGGGTTGCAGGTTTTTTTTTTTTTTTTTTAGCAATGGATGAGTGAGCAAACCAAAAGCCTTGATGGGCTGATAAGAGTTGAAATGGAAAAGGACAGTAAAGTTAAGATGAGTTAAAAGCTCTTTTTGACCCTATCCTTAACACCATCTCCCCAAATGCTTCCCCTGTGAACTTTTTGTGTTGTATTCAGTTTGCTGAAATGGGGGATAGAGAGGCCTAGTCAAGGATCTATCCCGCTTCATTGAGTAAAGCTAGTCTACCAGAGAAGGTGATGGGTTAGAAGTTAATACAAATGACAGTTCTAAGACAAAGTTAGCCAGTGCCTTCCTGTGGAGCCCAGTGCCAAGAAGGGGACCTCCTGCTGATCTCACTTCTTTACATTTCCTTTTGCTCTCCTTCCCCTTATCTGCAGGTCCTGCCATGCCAGGCCAGGGGATCCTTATTAAAATACAATGTACTGTCACTAATAGAAGTGAGCAAAGCCTCATTAGCACAAGGGTTAGAAGAGGACTAGCTCTAATTACAGCTCACTTAGAAAAGACAATCAAATGAATAGATAAACCCTTCAAGAGAGACATTTTGGTTTTGTTTTTTCTTCTTTTGCATTTGGCCAAGAGAGGATTTTTTTTTAATATACTTCTTTAAAGGGAATCAAATTCATCTATTGACACTTTCTTCCTACAGAAGTTCTTTATCACAGATTTTCCTCCACAGGATATTTAAGTTGTCTGGGTGGGTGGCTAAGGGGTTTCTTGTGTCATTTGTGTCCCTGTTAGCCAGAAAAGGCTCACCCTACAGCATTTACTATCTTCAGTCAAAGATACAGGTGGGGAGGGCTAGGCTGTTCATTCAGATCCATCACATAGGAGCTCTTCTTTTCCTGAGCACAATTGGTAATCAAATGGTCCACTGCAATGTTTGGAGCGCAGTTGTCACAAAGCTGGTAGATTATTTCTTTTCCTCTGGGTAGACATATCCAGAAAATATTTAGAATTATAGTAAGCACTGTGAGTCAAAAATGTCCCTTAAAAAAAGAGATTGTAATGATTCAAAGCTTCTAGCTTCCCTCCAAGACTAGAGTGAAGAGTACAAGCATAAAGTGGTTAGGAATAAACAATTGTTTTTTAAGTAAGATTTTTTTTTTCATACTTTTGTGGTGAATTCTTCAGATTTTGTAAATCTGTACAGAATTTTGCTTCTTTTGCCAAGGACCATTTTAGTTGAATTCTTTTAAATTTATTTTTAGCAGTAAAATCCACCCCATCAGCAGGTCTCAGATGAAGTGGTTCTGAAATCCTGACGAAGACATCCAAATTCTTCTAGGTTTTGCCTCTAAGAATATTTACCTGTGCTTGTAAATTTTCTCATGCCTACAAAAATATTTATCAGAGATACCTACAACAGTTGCCACAACATATGTACTTGGAAAATAGTTTTTGGACAGTTTATTACTTTGTTGTGTCTCATATTAATTGTCAATCTTATTTAGAACTTTTACAATTGAAGAAATTTGCAAGGCCGTGTAGATTTTACATCATGTCATCAGCAAGTGAATTTATCAGTGCAGATATTACAAAGTCATGATGTCAGAGTCATACTGCAAATTATTTGGAGGTTTCTAGATTAAACCGACGGTCTAGCTAAGACAGATCTTTGTCCCTGACAGTGGACTTTACTGGCTGTAAATGCAAAATTCAAGGAGACTTTTTCTAAGTCTTATCCATTACGTGGCTGTTGGTTCTTGCTGTGCTATCACATCCTCTGTACATGGGGTCAGACTACCTTCTTTCATCTGATTTTGGAAGCCTACAGACTGGTTTTCTTAAGTGCAGGTCAGAAAACACTTTTCAACAAAGAGGCTGAAAATATCGTGGCCACAGTTTGCTTTCACTGATTTATAAACCACTCGCTACACAGAAGGAAGAGGCTTATTTCCCTTTCACAGCGAGGAACCACCTCTGTATTCCCACCTTCTTCACCACTGCACCACTACTAGCCACCAACCACCCAATACACCCTAGTCTTTTACAAGAATTATGAGAGGTGGGGTGTTTGTTGTTCTTTTTCTCTAGTGTGAACAGTTATGAGACTTTCTTCCTAAGAAGATTCTACAGGAGACTTGAATAATCTGAATGGTCATCTATGACAAATAATATTCTTACCTAAAATTGTACCTTACAGCAGAACTTTTACAGAAAAGACCAGATTATTTTTCTGTGCAATTACTGCACATAATAATTCTGGATATAGAATATTTTTGTTGATAATAATAGTGTTGGAATTACAAAAGCTGTCTTTTGGACTATTCTGATCTTTGAGTTATTCAGTGGCTCTCAAAATCAGTGGGCACAACACATCTATTTGGATGTGAAGCAAAATAAAACTGACTACACATGATTATCAAGCAATACCTCACTATTAAATGGAGTTCTCTATATGAAAATAAATGTTGCACTAGGACTTTAATCAACTGGTCTAACACCTCTAAAGAAAATAGATGAAAGCCATGGAAGTATTTTCTAGCCATTGAAAGTATTGTCCCATATATCCTTTCATGAATTGAAGTCACAATCACATTCAAGATTTAGATTTATTTGCTACTAAAGTATAATAATTCCTTGCAATGTCACCTCCAACACTACCTGCTGTCTAGCTATGAACTATTGCTTTCTTTATTCAATACACAACTTTAGATATTTATTATAGAATCATAGAATGGTAAGGTTGGAAGGAACTTCAAGGATCATCTGGTTCCAACCCCCTACCATAGGCAGGGACACCTCCCACTAGTACAGGTCACTCAAGGCCTCGTCCAACCTGGCCTTGAGCACCTCCAGGGACGGAACAGCCACAACCTCGCTGGGCAACCTGTGCCAGTGTCTCACCACACTTTCCTCACTGGAAAGAACTTCCTCCTAACATCCAGCCTAAATCTCCCCTCTGCCAGTTTAAACCCATTGCCCCTTGTCCTGTCATTGCAAGACCTTGTAAATAGTCCCTCCTCAGCCTTCCTGTAGGCCCTCTTCAGATACTGGAAGGCTACTATAAGGTCTCCTAGAAACCTCCTCTTCTCCAGGCTGAAGAGCCCCAACTCTTGTAGCTTGTCCTCATAGGAG
>VWZE01015760.1:231337-283743 GCA_013396675.1 Eubucco bourcierii
CATGTCACTGACAAAGATGTTAAACAGCACTGATCCCAGCACTGACCCCTGAGGGACACCACTTGTCACTGGTCTCCAGGTGTTCATTATAACATAGTAATAATTGATAAGACTTCCTCTTTTTACTTTGTGTGTTCATAGTGAATTCTTTCTGCTGAAGTTTAATGAAAAATATCAAACCCAGACCCACTGAAGTTAAGCTTAATGCAGCAGATGATCAATACTAGGTGGACACATAATCATGGATAACAGCATTAGCTGGGAATCTTTAGATGGCTACATGTTTATAATGAAAGAGCCCAAAATCCAATTGTTTTTCTTTAATTATAGTTATATTAAATTCTGCTGTATAACCCACCAATTAAATTACATGAGTTACATCTGAACCATAAAGTCTGAACACAAATGGTCTTGAATAAAGGGAGAGACAGATCAAAAAAAGATTCATTCTTGTTCAAGTAATAAGAACTTTCTTTTAAGTGCTTATCAATATGGAAGTTAATTTGCACAGTATATTATCTATCAAAAGTCAGAATATGATCTGAACAAAGAGTTTTATCTTTAAACAATAGACTATTAAATATTTTTTTGTGGAAAAAAAAATTCAGAGGTTTTTTTGTTATTATTTTCAGAACAGATTCTCGGCTGGTGACTATTAACCTCATACTGTTTATATGAGAGGATCGAAGATGATTTTCACAGCTTTGAAGAAGAGATTGATGTATTCATCTCACTGAGAAAGTTGATATTTCTCATTATAATGTTCACATAAAGACATGGCCTACTTTATATATTATTTTAAAACATTTTTTTTCTATGTAATTTTCCCCTAGATGTCCCTGACACTTTTGCTGCCACCAAGAATAAAGAACTGTAACAGAATGTGAATCACTACCACTCTATGATAATCTTTAAAGATATAAAGGACAGAGGTTTCTTGGGCACCTTAAATTCCATTGGAAGACAATAAGAATGTGGAAACTTTTGACATAGTACTAGGGAAATTTAGCACTTCAGTACTTGAACTGATATGTAGAAACTTTGTCGTTTATTTTGTATTATTATTATTATTATTATTATTATTATTATTATTATTATTATTATTATTATTATTATTATTATTATTATTATTATTATTATTATTATTTTTTAGAGGCACCAAAACTACCTCTACTCCTTCCAAACTGTGGGAGGCATATATTTGGATTTATACTTGAACCAAGTATAAAGGAGAAAGCAGAACAAATTACCCCTTTTTTATGTTTAGAAGAATCTGCAGAAAGTTAGGTTATAATGCACCTATATATTTTAATTTTTCTCTACACTGTTAGCAAAATAGATAGTTGCAGGAATAAGTTGGCTTTATCTTGCAGAACACTTTAAAAATGGGTGTGAAAAAAAATATCAAAACTCTTTATCAGACAGTCTAAAATATCAGGTATCATCAGCAGGAATCATGACACAGGAAGAATGCCAGCAGTTCAGAACCTAAAAATATCTTTCGTCTTCCACTTTGCTGTGGTCCTATTATAGCTTAAGCAACAGTCACTGTATTTTTGTCTCTATAACCTTTAGCTTAATAGCTCTCCGTAAAGACTTCCTTTAAATGCAGATACACTCTTTATAGAAAAAGTCACAACCCTGTACTACATCACAGACATGTACATTCAGAAAGAAGCTGTCAAAATGCTATGAAACTATGTCCATAAAAAGGCACAGTAATTAAACAAAAAATCAAGGACAGTCTAATTGAATTCTGATATTCTAATACTTAAAGGCTTACATTTTGCAATAATAATAAGGTGGTATACACAAGAAAAGGTCTTCTTATTTTAGAATTCGTGTCAAATTATTGCAGCCTCCTTGGGGAAGTAAATGTACTCCTTTCTGGCTTAATTTGTCAATAGAAGTATGTAACAGAAACTGGACATTTTACACCATGCCTCACTTTTTCAGGGGATCTAACATAACTGGTAAAATTAACATCTCCTTTATTTACCAAAGTATAAGGCGATGCAGGTTTGTAGTACAGTGCAAATCTGAACCACGCTTGCAGATTGCCTGGCATGCAGAAGTAAATTACACTGTAAACAAAGCACGCATGGAACTCTCCCCAGAGGCACACACAGCTAGATGTAGGTAGTGGGTTAATTTGAAGCTGACATATGAACCAGGATCCAGGAGCACCTTGGCCTTCCCCAGTTGTCAGCAGCCTTTAGCTTTTGCTGGTATGCAGCAAAAAATGTAAATCGCCCTTTATGCCAGGCACAAAGGTGCAACAGTACAAAGGTTATAATTTCTTGTGCTACACATGCCATTCTCCAGTTACATTAAATCCTACACAGCTGTCATTAACTATTTGTCCAGGGATGACTCACGCTGAGAAAGAAGTTAGCATAAGTGAAAGCACAAGAGCAATTACAATTTCAACTAGGTATAAGAAAGATAAAGTCAAACTACTGTGCTTCAGCACTACTACCATGAAAAACATTCTCCTTATTATAATGGCTTCCTGACAATCCCAAATAAATGAAACTTCTGATTTGGATTTTTCAAGTCTTAAGTGCAGAGAAAGGGATTAAGCCATAAATATCCTATGCAGTTATTTTTAAAATAGTGTGGAAAAAAACATCATACATGTATATGGATATATGAAAAAGACAACTTTTGTGGCTTAATCACTAAACCAGGACAGTTGAAAAGACAGTGGACTCACTCTCAAAAATTACTGTTGTCTTTCAGATAACATAAACCCACTGTGAACCCCTCCTTACCCATCGCCCGTAAATTTCTGTCCAGGTTTTGAGTCGTGAGCTGCCCAGGGCAAAAAGACAGAAAATGAATTTTATTTTTACTCCAAGGAGTAAAATAACAAATGCTCCACACTGGTTGGATGTTTAAATGGAAATTTTATTTACAAATATATACAAAAGGTATTCAAGTAGAATGAATACATTCACAAACTAGGCTTGGTTCTTCATCTGGGCACACTAGGCCAAAAACCTTCCAGAGCCTTCCAGAAAACCTCCACCTCACTCAGTCTCAACAGACCCAAGAGCAGGCCACAACTGCCCCTGTTTCCCCCCACTCCATCTAGAGGCCTGCCAGGATTATACAGTCCTTGCGATGTTGCTCAAAATTCGCTGTTAGTCAAGGGCAAGAGAAAACCATCTCACACACACACCATAAAGATAAGGCCTGCACTGTTCCCAAGGTGGAGAGAGAAGAGAGAGAATAAACTGTACACTCTCTTAGTAGAGATATATGGGAAATCAGAATAGAATTACAAATTACAGTATTCTAGGACAAGCTGCCCATCTCTCTAGGACTCTCTAGTCTCTGGAAGACTTTCTTTATGGTCATACCAAATTAACCCTTAATTTATTTTAACCTATAACAATTTCACATGGCATTTGGATCCCAAGAATATCGTGTACATGCAGAGCCGATTGGGTTGGGTAGAGCTACTGTCTGTACTTTTGCTTCCTAGGGCTGCACGTTAGCTTGCAGAGACAGATATCACAGCTACCTTGTAGGTTTTCTGCCCCATGCACAGCATGAGTCATAAAAACATATGGTCTTCCCACCAAGGTGCTACATTTACTTTACATTGTAGGTTTTGTTGTAGAAAGACTTAAGGCAGCTACAGGGAAAGGGAATCTAAAGGAGAGCAGTTTTCTTTTTCTTGTTTTTGTGTTTGGTTTTTCTTTTTTTGTAACCCTGAGTAAATCTTTGTCTTTGCTGGACAGCACGGAGGAAAGACTTTATCAAAATAAACTAGACTTAGAGATTTACCTGGCCACTAAAGGAACTCAGTCATTATATTTAACCTTATCAATATCCTGAATGTCAGTCAAACTAGGCAGCTAGGAAATTTCTGTAAACAGAACAGGGAACTACAGGGAGGATGTGATAATCTAAATCAGAAATCAATCATCCAAAAAGCTTTTTCAAGTGGGAAAGAAAAAAGAGAAAACAGAAGAAAAAAAAAAAAAGGCGATCAACAGCCAACCATTCTCCTCAAAAAGAAAAACCAAAACTGAAAAAAAAAGGGCATTTTCCTCTGTGTCTCTTTCATGTGCACCACAGTGCTTCTGCAAACAAAAATAATAAGGGCTCTCAGGTCCTTCAAACAAAGTGAAACATAATCCCTTCACAGAGAGGGCATCAATAAATGAATGGAGTTCTTCAGTCTGTTTGGAAGGGTAGTATCAGCGATGCTGGGGGATCTTAATAATACACTTATTAAGAACCAGAGCAGTTGAGTTGATTTGTTTTTTCCTGTAACACCTGAAGCAACAGAAGTCCAATGAGAGCACAAGAAATGTTTTCTTTCTTATATCAGACTTCGAAAATCATTTCCCTCCTTGGTAGCACCCTGTCAGTCAAACTCCACAGGAGAGGAAAGGGTCGCCTTGCCAACGCATTTTCTGAGAGGAATGAAGTGGAGCTGCATGTTACAGAGAAATTAATACGCCATTGAGAGTAGCCTCAAAAAAAAAAAAATCTGATTTATTAGTTTCTGAAATTACCTCTTTATTATGGGAATTTCATTTTCTTAGCATAGCCACAACCTGTACTCTAGAGGGTGTAAAATCCAGATGCATGTTTTTTGTGTTTTTTAAATCATTCCTGCTTATCTAGATGTACAGATTTTTAAGGCAGGAACATTATATAACCAATTGTTTCAGGCTGTTCTCACACAGCTGGCACTTGCCTGAGCTGACAGACATTACCGCAACAGAAAGAGGAAAAAAAACCAAAAAAACAACGAGCCACCAGACCTCTAGCTGGTTAAACAAACACAGCTTAATTCAGAACAATGGGCCTTCACCTATACCTAACAGCTAAGTACAGGCCTTCCCTTTTCAAAACACTAAAAAATTACAGCTTTATTAGTAATTTATTTTTCTTTATTTTATTGCAAGTAAATTATAATTGAAGTTTGTCTCTATATCCAACCACCATTTCACAAGCAGTTGTTTAGACTAAGGTCCCAAGTTCAGTCTTTCACTACCAAAAAATCTTAAGTTACATATCAAATCTAATAAACTGGGGAAAGCCTACTACTTGGATTCAGCTCCTGAAAAATGCTAAATCTTAGAATCATAGAATCATAGAATCATAGAATAGTAAGGTTGGAAGGGACCTCAAGGATCATCTAGTTCCAACCCCCTGCCATAGGCAGGGACACCTCCCACTAGTACAGGTTACTCAAGGCCTCATCCAATCTGGCCTTGAACACATCCAGGGAGGGAGCATCCACAACCTCCCTGGGCAACCTGTTCCAGTGCCTCACCACCCTTACTGTAAAGAACTTCCTCCTAACATCTAGTCTAAATCTCCCCTCTGCCAGNAAGTTACATATCAAATCTAATAAACTGGGGAAAGCCTACTACTTGGATTCAGCTCCTGAAAAATGCTAAATCTTGGAAACTGACAATAAATGTCAGGTGAAAAATATTTGGAATTCTATCTTCCAGAGATTCAGAGACGTTGCTTTAGCACTGAGCTATTAAAAGCCAAGACAATGTTCCCTCATTGTTCACATATTTTTTCAGTGATCATACTACATCGAAAAATTAGTGCTGCAAATTCAGTGTTGATTAGAGATATGTCCTTTTGTATGTAATTGGGCCAATACAAACCAACAGATCAGTAGACTGAACCCCTGAAGTCTCTCCCACTGAGGGGCTTTTTTTCAGATTAACTTAGTCCCCCAGATTCAATGTTCCTGTGACACACATAATTCAAAGATGTTCCAAAAAGGAGTCGTTAGTCTATGACCTTATGCCCTAGTTGTGATCTGGAAACACCAAGGGAGAGCTTAGACTGGTATCCCTGGTTCAGTTTCTTTAAATACATGCGATATGGAGGACACTAATTTTTACCTTTCCTCACACTGGAAAATTAGTTGCTGCATTTTTAGATATGGAATTACGTGGATTATTTGTAAATACACCTTCATTCTGCCACAAGTGCATGTTACACCACTATGTGGAGAAGTACACCCTGTAAGTTTCTTTTCCTCTGATACTTTCCAAATACTCACAGCTTGCTCCCAATAACTTGCTATGCTACTGCTTCACCAGAGTGGGCTGATCTCAAGATTTCAGTTCAAGCAGCAGCACTTCTGAAGGAATGAAGCTATCTGCAATTTTGGTAGTACGCATAAAGCTGTGATACATAACTCGGTGAACCCATTTGTTTCTCAGTGATTTATTCTGTGAAAAGTTTATTCCCCAAACCATTATTTCCTCACACACAAAGATGTTGGATTTTTTTATAGCTAGACCACAGTCACAGGTACCTCAAGATAAAGCAATGCCTATTGTTAGTTTTAACATCTGCAATGCAATGTGTTTCCACAATAACCATTTGCCATTGTTGTTTCAACACTGATAAATAGGACATTATTAATATCTAGTTGCTGTTTAGTCACATACTATAACATATGTCACTTTTGGGTTTTTTTGAGAATGCAACTGACTATAAATGAGGAAAGCAATAAACTTGGGATGATGTTCAGTTCTTTAGAATAGATATTTTAGTACTTGTAGTTTGTAAGATCAGTCACAGAATGGAAGTCAGGGACAGTTTAGTTTCTTTTGTTTTATTCTGGTTTTAATTTTACTTCTAGATTTTCAGAAGAATGAAAAAGAAATTTGAGCCTTGATTAAAAATTATTTTGGAAGATAAATCTTGCATAATGCTCCAAGACAAAACACCTGTGTTTTGTATAAAAAAACCCATAAAATTCTCCCAAATATTTTTATTATTACTATTTAATACAAATTGAAAATTAAAAATTCAATACAGAATTTATTCTGTATTTAATACCAACGGTCTTGAATATTTCAGTTCTTAGTATCTTACTACCACTTGCAAAACTGACCATCAAAATATTTGAGTCTGAGAAGCTATGGGTCATGAGCGCAGCATGTTTTTAATCCATGAAAAGAAATCATCACTTGAGATGAGTATGCTATATCTTCAGAGAATACTTGACAACTCAAAAGCCTGTAATAGTTATATTGCTAAAGGAAAGAGGTTGTACACTTATTAATACCTGTCCTACTTTTCTAACCATATTATTTTGAGCTCTACCAATTGCATATTAAAAATTTAACAAGTAGATAGATCTGCACCACCCTTAGTGTAAGTCTTTGAGAGCATTTTATACTTTGTTAAGTACATATTCATATTATTACCCAAGCCATCTGTGTCAGCAATACTACAGACCTCCTATAATTACCACGTTAATAATTTGGAGTCCAGAGATGTAGCATTTGATTGAGTTTGACTATCATTTATGGTTTAAACACATTGCCTCCTTGTTTTGAGGTATGTGCAGAACGGACCATAATGTAAAATTAAAAGGCAGGCAAAGAACTGCTAATCTAGTAGTAAAATTTGTTCTTCTTCACATTCCCTACCCATAGCCATATGGACACACAAAAGCCTGAAGCAAAAATGATCAACTGCTATTGAAGATCTAACACTGATTGCTAGCAATAAAAGTGCTCCCTGGACAGAGAACAATAATAAAAACAGGCCACCATTCAGGGTCTATATAGCTATTGCTTTTAAAGGTAATTGCTGCATCTGCTTCTTGAAGTAGTTTAAAACCAATATAAAGATCTTGCTTCTGTCCCACTGAATGGCAAGCAGTACTGAGTAAAGAGTGAAAGGGTTTTGAACACAGCTATACTGGAGTGCACTACCAGGTCAGAAGTGAAGGCAGAAACAGCTGCTTTTTCAATAGACTCATCAGAGCTTCTCCATGCTGGCTGCACTTGCCCACAAGACTCCAGCACAGACTATTGTGCTGTATCTTTTTTTTTTTTTTTCCTGTGGGAACTTCACTCTTAAGGAACAAATGGACTGGCTTAACTATTAAGTGTCAATCAAATTGACTACAAGGGTGGGGGTGGGGAGAGCAAATTTTTAAATTTAATTAGCTTTCATCCTGTGATTGTTCTATATATTTCCATGGCTCAGATTGACTTATTTAAGTCAAAGAAATTCTCATGAGATGTATTTTTCTACTGTAGCACCTAATGTATATATATTGTAGCAGTACTAAAACCAAGCTCTGGTTACTTATGTCTTCTGACAACTTCTATATGAAAGGTCTTCACTCTCATATTCTGCTGTGCTATATCCATATGCACTGGTTTTATGTTAAATTACTTATTCAGAGTCTGGCTGAAACAGAAACATTCTTTAGATTTTTTTAAAATTTTTTTTATTTATTTCAGCACTACGAGCATTCAGTAACTGTTCTTGGGTATAAATAAGAATATAGTTTTGCATGGTCTTTCATTTTCAGGTAGTAACATTGCTCTGTGTTTATCTCCTTACCCTAACGCCCTGGGAATAAGACTGCCTTTCCCAGAGATAGAGGGAGCATCCAGGATTCTCACCTAACCATGGAGCCTATTTCACATTTCATTGATTGTGTGAATGAGCTGTGAAAATTGCTTCCTGTTTCTCTGAAGTATCAGGACAGTGCTTTGCATGGGAGAGATTTCTTCTGGTTACACGAGATAAAACTCATCCACCGAGTTCATTTCAAAGTCTTAAAACTACCATGCATCTTGTTAAGTTTGAACAAATCTTTTGTGCCCTGTGAATACCTGCTCCCAAATCAGAGGCAATATAGTCACCTCTTGTTTACAGCAAACTACCTATATAAAGAAAGAAAATTAGGGAAAAAAAAATCAAACCACAAACAAACAATAAAGCAACAGGAAAACATGCAGCCTTATGCTTTTCTGATAAGTGTAGTCTTGGCTTTCCCAAATTGAAAGGAAGCTTCTTTCAGTGGATCAGAGGACACTCGAACAAGGGTAGTTTATTTTAGTAAGAAGTTGATTTTGTCTAACATTAAACACACGGAAAAAAATACCTTTAACAGTGGTGGGAAAACAATTTTGAAAGCTAATTTAAGCATTTCTCATCCTTTTCTCTATCAGCATCCTTTCACCTCACTGAGATATTAATCAGACTTGAAAGCATCTAATAAAACCTGAGTATGGAATTAAAAAAAAAAAAAACAAACCCAAGGGAAAAAACCACTCTGAAACGTAAAATCACTGATTCTATTTAAGTCCAGGAAACTATCTACTTCCACTAATACTAGAGAACATATGGAATATGTACTGAAAATATTCAATGTTAGGACTTTCAAATTAACTTTTTCTTTCTTTCTTTTTTTTTTTTTTTTTTTTTTTTTTTTTTTCAGGGAAACAAAATTCCTGCAAATATAGAGCTCAGTTCAGTACAATGGAGTGGTTGAGAGCAGTGAGATTTGAGAAAATATTTATATGGATATCTAACACAAATTTAATCTCACAACAAGCCAAAGGAATGCAAAGCGACTGTGACTCCAGTCCTACTTTTAAAAGCATATGTGCAGCCCTGAATTACCAAAATCATACCTTCAGTATACCTATAAATTGGCATATATTGTAGCAGCTGTAATGTCTTCTACCTGTGTTTCTGAAGGGTTTGCATTTTATGTTCTTAGGTATATTTGTTGAAGGGAGTTATTTCTGTTGAAAACTAGTTGAGGGTTGTTTTTTTTAACAAAATCCATTACAGGTAGGAATGTGAGGGTTCAAAGTGGTTCAACCTGGTTGGTTATATAGCCTGAGAAATGGTAATATAGCTAGAGGTATAACAGTGGCATCTCTCTTGCACATCAGAATGTCAGAAATCCTGTAGTCCAGTCTTTGAATTGATGATCCCTGTAATCCACGATAAAAGGAGGGAGGAAGGGGAATCTGTATAATCTGTATTAAAAAATATAGTTACACCATCTTTCCTGACATGTTATTAGGAGAGACTTCAGCTAAAAAGTGAAGGGAATATTTAGTCTATGTCAAATATGAAATCCTGTCTCACACTCTGAGTAGCAAAATCATATTAGAATGTTTTAAACTAATGCAGGGCAAACTGATGTCTTAACCAATGAGTTAATTAGTAATTGACTCAAAAAAAACCCTCAGCTTCACACAAATAAATTCTCTCTACCTACCCTTAAGTGTCAGTGAGGCACAATTTCTATTACAATGGTTTACCTGTATTTTACTTCCTTCTTTGCAAACCTACACACACACACACACACAATGCCTAAAATACAATCATCATAGAGATAGAATTAATATTTTTAATATTACAAATCATGGCAGCCTGTACATTATTCAGAAAGAATGTGAAGATTTCTCATTGTGATGTTCAGACCAGTTTTCCCTTGGTTAAGAGCCTGGTGCTTATCACCTCAACAGAGCTTCTGGAGCCAGAGCTAACTTGACTTCAGCCATTTCCAAATGAAAGTGTCTAGCATTATAAGTGGTAAAGTTCAAAGATTCAAAGCCATTTGGATTTAAGCCTACAGACTGAATTCTTCAAATGCACTCCAAAGAGGAGGAGCTTCCAAAGGAGGATCTTCTAAAGGTGACTACTGTAGTACTCTGATTCTGCGAGCAAATCTAATAATAGAGCCAGAAAGTAATGTACTGCTAGCTGCAGGTCTGCAGCTGTGAAAGAGAGATCATAACGTGTAAGTGTTGGAGTGTGAGAGGGTATTATTCTGTTTGTTTAACTGAGGAAAGGAAATCTAACACTCCAATTCTCCAGTGAACAGGGCTTACTTGATTCTAGTGGAAACAAGTGAAATTCCAGTATCGGCAGAGCTACTATTTTTCTTTCAGAATTGCTGAGAATATCTAGCAGTGAATAATTCTTAATCAGACTTGTTTATTCACATTAAAAGTCAGTGCAGGTCACATTGTTCACTTGGTGCCATTTGGTCTGCACTTAGTCCTTCCTGAACAGGAAGTCCTTAAGATTAAAGAATGTATTTTTATGGTCCCATGCCTGCCTACCCCTAGCTATTACCTGAACAGCAATGTAACCAGGAATGAGTTTCTAGAAAGGATATTAACAACGATTAGTGTGTTTGTATGTCAGGATGAAAAATAGGAGGAAATCAAAGTAGAGCAATATGGTGAACGCAAAATTATAAGGAACAGGAAAGTGATTGTTCACATTATTGGGAATAAGGTGTATTCAGACAGAGGTATTTTTTATCCAGAGGTCAGCAGAGTGCTAGATCACAAGAATATATTTACATTCAACCAGTAAATGTGATTTAAATACCCCAAAGCTATTTCCCACTGGACATATATTTATGAGATATGAGGGATCTAAAATGCTTGTTGTTTGGGTAAGTTAGGCTTTTTCAGCATTGCAGAAACCTTGTAATGGCACAAGAGTGGGAGAGAAAACTCTAGGTAGAGTGAAAGTTGTGTCTAGAAAGATGGAGAAGACTGCTTCTTTCATACACTATTCATTTTGCCAGCCCTACTGGTGTTCATATTTTGATTTTGTATTTCTCCTTTACTCTTCATTACTTACTCAAAGAATTAATCTGGCAAGATCTTAAAAAGATGGAGTTAGCATTTAAAACTAACACAGCTATATACTATTTCAATATGAACATGTTTTGCCATTACATTTTAGGAACAAAATCCAAATGATCTTCCTGAGGACTAATTTGAGGCAAATATTTGGATGAATGAACTGAACTTGAATACCAATGTTCTATAATGAATCCGAGTATCAGATGTCATTAACACATCATCTGAATCAAGGGGCTGTAGAGCAACGGCTTGAGATGCCTAGACAAAACTGCAGGCAGGATGCTTAGCTTATTGATGTCCAGTGCTTGCAGTGGGACAGAGGTCACTGCCAGATAGACACTTGTAGCTCCCATTCCTGATCTCTGAGCACACTGGCTACAAAAAAAAAATTCTGAGGTTGCAAAACCACCTGCACCACTGTGACCTGGACGTTGCCAAGGCACATATTGTTTATGTTTATCTAGATTGAGAGTGCATATATGAACACACCTGTTAAATTAGATAGCGTATGTTGATATGGAGTTTTATTATACCAAATTTGCAGTGACTGTGGGAGGACAATCAATAGTCAACACAGAATAAAAATATATTGTAACTCAACTACAATTTTTGGCCAGCATTTCCACCTGACTGAGTGGTCCCCATTTTCTATTGCCACAGTCAACACTTTCCATTGCCACACCATTTTCTTCCCTATCTTTATTTAGATGTCCAGTAAATCCCAGATTAAATTAACTTTTGTTCTTCCTTTCTTCCTTTCTTTCTTTCTTTGGACTTCAGGGCCAACTGCATGACTATGGAGCAACAACATTTCAGTGGTGCAGGCAGACAACTCATTTAACATGAAACCTGCTGATGTGAAGATAACCACTGATGAGAGATAAACTGTGTTGGAAAACTGCACAGCAGAGAAATTCTCTGCTAAGATTATCAGGTTAGGGTTTTTTCCTCCCTTTGATTTTGGAATAGACCAAATGATACAAAATAGAGTGATTTAGTACTACAGTATTCAATTATACCAGCATTTTTCAAAATAATTTATATCTCAGTCCACATTTCAGCTGCTAAAATCTCTCTGAAAACAGAACTTACTACCTTGTTGAGTATTGAGTCTCATATTCACCTATTAAAGCTGATAGGAGTTAGAGTATGAATAGGAGAGTCTGGATACAGGGCTAAAAATGCCACTTTTCTCCAGAGAGCATGGCACACTAGGAGTAGTAAATAATTTTTCATATATATATATATATATACACAAATGATCTCCAGGTCCAGTTCTGTAGAAACATTACAGACTGAGACAGAAGAATTCTGTTTTTAAACATCTTGTCAATATTCGTGTCAAAACCTTGTTCACAAATACATGTAAATGTTTTTATGCTACAGATATTTATTTGCACTCAACCATCTCAAACTCCCTTTTCTATCAAACATTCACAAATGTTTACACTAAGAAAATGGATGAGACGAAACCTTCATAAATTAAATAAGTGCAAAATAGAAGGGTACTTAACTGCAGAGGTTGTTTATGAGAAATGAAAGGTTTTAATCAAACTTGCCATCAACATTTTCAAAAGGAAAAACCATTTTTCAGTTGTGGTTCACTCAAATTCTTTGAAGTATTAATGCAACCCTGAGAAACTGGCTATTAGTCTCAACCAATTGCTGGATATTAGACACAACAAAAACAGGAAAAGTTCAAGAGTCTCTGTTGACTTTCCGCTTGATTGTAACAAACTACTCACTTTCTGGGTTTTCTTTTTTGAAGTGGAATTTTATACTGCAAGGTCAGGCTTTGTTGTTTTTTTCTCTTGATATGCAAAATTCCCACCAACTTGTACTTTCTCTTTTAATTCAAATACGAAGGACTGCCATTTGCATTTAACATACAAACTGTCGATTCTGTTTAATTCAAAATCAGCACTCCAGTGTACCTGAAAGGAAAACATGGAGCATCAGTACATGGGTCCAAAGCAAATCTGGCTAGTAATTAAAAGATGTTGTGAAATACCACAGCAATTAAAGTGCCTATCTACCTACACATGAAAGCATAATGCAGATTCCTGTCACAAAATTTTTTGTTGTACATTGCTGAAGTGTAAGTACTTGGATAGCCTCAGACTGTATTTTCCGTTATCGCCAGGGAAAAAAACCAAAAACCAAAAAACAGATGAGTAAAATATTATTGCATATATCTAGAGATGTTAGAGGATAATCCACTAACATGGGTAAGCTTCCACTGCAAAATAGAGAAAGAGAGGCACATTAGTACCAGAATATGCCATGCTGAGGCAGTCTGACTAAGCAACAACATCCCATAAGCAGACACACACTTTGTACAACATTCATATACTTGAAGGAGTGTTCTTTTATGAGTCCTTTAATACTCTGGGATTGTGTGTGTTGTTTCAGACTTACATTAGTCAAACCCTGGGGAAATCTGAGCTTCCGTGGTTGCCCATTGCAATGCTGCGCTAGCTTGACCTGAAACATTTATCACATTAACAGAGGATTTAAACCTTGATTATTTTCACCTGTTCAATTGTTGCCAGTTCCTATTCAGATTAAAGTGTTGAGAAAAGCTCTTTCTTTTCCACCTCATTATGAGAGCGGGCACAACTTCTTCCCATGATTTCCTGCACAATTCTGCTCCCCTTTCGAGCTCTGAGAGATGGGGGGCAAGCAGCACCATGCTTGTTCACACCAACCTGTTGCACAGTCTGCCAGTTTAGGGGGTTCTGTTCTGCCCCATAAAGAGAGAAATTTCTGTTTCTTACATGTTTTCTGTCCAGCAACAGAGAAAATGAAACACTTAAAATCAAACATCTGTTCTACATTTTTGTTCCCCATCCATAAATTTTGAAGAATGCTTAAAGCATCAGACAGTTATTTGGAAGAGAAAGTTGATCACTGCATCCCACAGAGATCTTCCAAAACACCTTTGCTGCCACTGCATGATAAGGAAAAATGTTGTTCACTTCTGGGAGTAGGGAGTAGCTCAACGCACCTGCAAAGTGGTTTTCCAAATTTGTAACCTATCAAATGGTAATACAACACTTCTGCCATGTTTTATATGTGGAGGGGAAAAAAAATGTGTGGGAAAACTGAGAGGCAATAGAAAAAGAAGAGAAAAAAAAAAGATGGGAGGAAAAAAAAAAGAAATTTAAAAGAAAAGATGAAATTATAAAAATGTGTTCAATTACACAAAAGTCTTCCTGCTTTAGCTTCTTTACCTTAGAAAATGTAGCATATTTTCCTGTGACTTTTCCCCTCTTTACATTTTTTTATTACAAATTCGATTAAAACATTATGTAGAATTAAATATGCAACCTTTCTCACTTATTTCCAAAACATCTCATAACTGCATAGTACACTTCAGGAGGACTCAAGAGCTTTTGAATTTGAATGTTCATGTTCATTATTCATCACCCATAACCTAGCAAATGTTTAGTAAAATCCAGTCAAAATCAGATCAGGTAGAAATAAACAGGAAAGGAGATTATGACAACATAAGAGACAGAGGAATCACTGGAAAAGGTTAAGGTCAGATGAGAGGATGGATGGTGATATGAGAGCACGGTAAAGGACAGGATAAATTGTCCTGCTGTGGTGAGGCTGATGATGAGGTAGTTAGTGGAAATGGGGAGACGATATTTAACAATCAGCACAAATGAATAGATTTTGGAGAGTAATCAAGAATGCAATTCACCTGAGAGGAGTAGGGGAGGAAACCTTTAGAGGTTTTGAAGAACATTTATTCTAAATGAAACTTAAGCAGATTCACATCTCAAGAGAACTATAGCTTAATAATTCAAAATATGCATCTTCTTTAATATTGCAGAATACAATGAAAACTGCTATTACATGAACTTCTCCTTAAATGACTATCCCAAGATTTCTTTAATGTGGTTCACAATATTATCTGTATTAAGCAATCACATCCCCAGCTTAGGTCTGTGGTAACATAGAGTGGTATGAGGTCTATCATAACTATTTGAGGTCTATCGAACCTGTGTAATTTAGAACCTAGAAAGGAAACAAACAATACATGAGATTTTCTGCATCCTTCTTAATGCTTTTTATTTTAAATGAAATAAAATATCAGTTGTTAAACATAGTTATACAATTGATTTTCTTTTCTTTTTAACCTCCAAAGAGGTGTCTTGACTAAATGTGCAATACAGGTTTAACTGAACACAACCCTGGATTCTTTCTATGCCAAACACTTTTTTCCTCTCATGATATTCTTTTCTCTTAACTGCTTCCATTTCCTCTTGATGCCATTGCCACTGGTGTTATTCTATCCAGTAAACTTTTACTATTTCAGGTCTCCAGTTGTCCTTGTTATTGTTCTCCACCTTCTATTGCTGTACCTCTCCTAATTTTTTGTTTTGGCAACAGTTTCCAAGAAGGACATTAAGGTACTGAGCTGACGAACAATGAACTAAATTTCTTAACTCTCATTACTGACAGCTAGTGCCTAAGCTATAGGATTTTTATGACAGGAATGAGAAGCAAGCAAGCAAAGCAAGTAAACAGAGCCTAATTAGAAGTACCAATGTGTTAGCCAGTAGAGACACCTGGCCAGTAGTTAACTGCAGGGATAACTGTAATGCCATGTTTTATTTAAGGTTTTAAATTATAACTTGGAAGTTAGATTACATGCGTAATCTGTTTTACAAGATGTAGCATACAGGCAGCCTGAGGATTACTAGACAAGAATGGGATCAAGTTATACCAAAATCTGATAGCATCAGTGAGGCTGATGGAGAAAGATAAATAAATATGGAGGGGACACAGACCACACAAAACAGATTTTCTCTGAAATACCTTCCTATAGAATTTCCTGCAAGTGACAGAAGGGCAAACAAAGCACCAAAACAACCTACTCTGTTGTATCCCATCTGCAGCTTCTTCTTGGTTGTGTGGTTTTGACCAAGTAATTTCACTTTTGCGATCTAGAATCCCTTCTATACTGTCTCTGGTTAGGAAACACGTCATTGAACTCAATCTATTATGTGGTGGTAGAAGAATAAAACACAACCTGCAAAATTAAGGTCTTTATAAAGGTCTCCCCTCTAGAAGGTTCAAACAGTAGCTCTCTGCAAAAGATCTTGTTAAATATAAAAAGTGCAGATATAGAAGATCATCTACGCATAACTGCCCTTTACCTTATGAATTCAGTGGAAAGGTACTTTGTTTTCTTCTGCATGTAAGGACTTCAGACACACAGATACAGATGAATATAATTACCCAAATCATGGACTATTCTGCCTACATACCAATGGGAATTATTAAGTGAACAGGTAAAACTTGTGGCAAAGCACCTACCTATAAAACCACTCAAAGATGACATTGGGATTCACATAGGGTTGCCTGCAACAGTTCAAAACAGGCTAGGTTGATGAGTACTAAAGTTGGACCAACATCAGCACGGTTCCCAGGCACAGTATTCTGGCGAGTTTTGTAGGTGTTGCCAAAAACTAGGGTTAACAACTACACAACTCAGGTTTTAATTAATAGATTTCTATGACCTGCAATCACATCTCTGACTTTCAAGATGGGCATAGTTGTTTGAGAAAGTATATATTAAAGAGATGCAAAGTGAACAAGAGTTGTTGTAAGAAGTCTACGGTCTGGACAAATAACAGAAACTCAGCCTGGGGAAAACAGCATCTCTTCAGTGGAAACCTATGAGAACAGTAATTTCAGCAATTTTGTGGGTAATGAGGCTTTTTCTTCCTGCACTGTTGTCATGGTTGCATGCTTACATGTTCATTAGTTTGTCCTTTGCTAAAAATCGCTGGTAAAAGACAGAAAATACTATTCCATCTCCAGAGGACCTTCAGTCTCTCAGACTCATTTCCTTCTCCCACCAAAAAAAAAAAAAAAAACCAAAAAAAAAAAACCAAAAACCCAAAAAAACCAAAAAACCCAAAAAAAAAAAAAAAACAACAAACCAAAACAAACCCCAGTCCTAGGCTAACTGTGAACTCACTGAAGTCTAATAAGATGGGAAGAAAAAAAAAACCAAAACAAAAAGACCCCTTGTATTTGTTTATTGTGATATCATTCACTTTAATATTCTTGATGTTGTTCTACAGGTGAACAATTTTCTTCAGTGGTTGCTTCAATTAACTTAAGAAAAGTTAAAAGAGTCTCTCTGGTAATTATTGCTCAGGCATCCTGCCAAGTCCACCTGCAGAAGCAATGACAGCTGGCCATCAGGCACTACATAGAGAAACACTATTTTTTTGTGCCCTTTTTGTTTGTTTGGGGTTGTTTTTTTTTGGGGGGGGGTGGTGGTGGTGTTTGTTTGTTTGTTTTGTTTAGGGTTTTTATAAATGCTTACCCTATGATATGGCCTTTTTTTGTTTCAGAGCAAAGAAACCTGTCCTCTGAAATCAGTTCAACAACTTTCAGCCTGATGCCACAGAGTATCTATAACATTCCCAAGCAGGACACTAATGCAGAATCTAAAGCAAAAGGTCAAAACCTCTGCTGTTTATAAAGTACCCAAGAAGGCAGAACTTGAGCAACTCATAGATGAAGAAAAACAAAGGCAATTTTCACTGGGAAAAGAAGCAGTAGAATAGAGTAAAAAGTAGAGAGAAGGAAGTGTGAAGGCTTTGAAGCTGAGCCATAACTCAGCTAATGCTGATTTATATACACAATCTTTCTTATTCTTTCCCACAATAAATCACTATTGCACAACAGGTTCTGGTATCTAATGGCTGCACTGGTGGAATTCTCGTGTCATTTTGCTTTTGTAGAAGGTAAGCTTCCCTTCTGACTCTTCCTTTCTAAACCCTCAGAATTTTGAGCCTATATGCAAAGTTTCCAGGCACAAAATAGGCTAAGCAAAGCCAAGCACAAATATCTTTGCAGAATGCTATAATTCAAAGTATTATTTCCAGATCATGTTTTCTACTTTATTTGTTGAATCAGATCCTTAGCAATTGGCATATTTTAATTGCATTTTCAGGTCTAACTTACCATGTCAATATAGAAAACACAGTCCAGTATATGATAGTTGGAATGTAAGGGGAGGAATTAGCAACAGCAGTTTTGCAAACCTGAAGCCTAGCACAATGTCCCATATTTAGATACGATTAGAATCTCCTGCATTCACTGACATCATCACTGCAAATTTCTCCACACTGCCAAAATCAAGCAGTCATGGCAGAGTTAATTCAGTAAATAACCATTCTTGTATATGTAACCTGAAAAATATGCAGCAATTCAGAACTGAGGCCAGGGAGTACAAAGAACTGCACTGTCTTGCTTTGTACTCAGAGTATCTCATCTTGCCAACTCTTATGTGCCATCAGTTACAAGTATTCACTGTCTATAATGGGTAAGTTTATTTATAGCTGAAGTATCATGATGAGTGACGTGATAATGCAACCACAAACTATCCAAAGCAAGCAGTGCTTTTGAAGGATCTGAGTGAGACTGTGGAGGAAAGTAAAGCTCACTGAGGCAACATCATAACATCCTATTTGCTTGTGGGGTACCCGGATTGCTTACAAGACAGGAACTGTATCAGAACTCAATCGGAAATTGAGCTTAGGTGATCTAAACCATCCCATAAAGATTATGGGACTTCACAGGAGATATCAGACATGAAGCACAGAACACCAGACACTGAAATCCTAAAATCAATAAATTTGCCAGGCAGTCAGGCAGCGATAGAAACAAGATATTCTGATTACCTAGTCCAGTGCCTAATAGTAGTCAAATAGTCTAGGGTAGTGTAGGAAAGCAATCATTCATTAAACAAAATATTTACAATGCTCTTGTCATTGTCAGTCTAGGAGCTAATGATTACACGTTGGATGTTCAAAAAGTAGAATATCTACTAGCACAAAGAAACAAAGTGCTTGTGACAGCAAAAAAGATTAAGAAGATGGTTTATGGCACTCTGCTTACATTTGTAGTAACTTTTATCTAACTACCTGAATAAGTACTCAAAAGACAGTGTAGGAGAATATGATCCTCTATCAACTTGACATTTGTTTTTCTAAGTGTAGAACAGTCAAACAAAACAAACAAACCAGTATATACAAACACACACACACACACAAACATGCACATATACATACATATATATACACACATACATACATAAATATATAAAATCATAGAATGGTAAGGTTGGAAGGGACCTCAAGGATCATCTAGTTCCAACCCCCTGCAATAGGCAGGGACACCTCCCACTAGAACAGGTCAGTCAAGGCCTCGTCCAACCTGGCCTTGAACACCTCCAGGGAGGAAGCATCCACAACCTCCCTGGGCAACCTGTTCCAGTGCCTCACCACCCTCACTGGAAAGAACTTCCTCCTAACATTTAGTCTAAATCTCCCCTCTGCCAGTTTAAACCTATTGCCCCTCGTCCTGCCTATAGGCACCCCAAACTGGAACAGAAATGCCAGTACTTCATTTTTCCTCTGAACTTCATCTCTAATGTCATAACACTTTCATTGCCAAAATATTTGAGTATCAACTGCTGCATTCCACTATACAGACCATTAGTATAAATAATGTTACAAGCACAGGTATCACCAGTAGCCACAGTCACTACATACAGAGACATTGGCAATTTTCCCAGTTGCAATCCAGGGGAAAACACAGACCATGCCATCCACCTCTCCACATGACTCACACAATTAGACAGGGATGGGCTTCTGCACCAGATATTACTCTGGTGTAACCTAGCTCAGCTCAATTCCAGTCATTCTTTCTCATTGTTACTAGTAACTGAAGTAGACACGAGGAAACAAAGAAATGGTTTCACATATCTGCTCTTATCTGAATTCATAGATTGTCATAAATTATATCCAAGTCTAATTCAAATTGAAAATATATCTGCACCACTGAAAAATCAGTCCTAGCTCTCACTAGCTCTTGCTAAGCATACAGAAGAAGCACATCTGGATGACCTCTGTGTCAGGAAATGGGTAGTCTGTGAAGAACTGCCATGAACACATTGAAAATTTACAGATGAAAATTAGAGACTGTGCTAGGTTAAGCCTATCTAGGGTGAGAGACTGGTCTGGAAACCAAAGCGGGCAGGGAGATCTGGCCCCTTCTGGAGGGAAGACACCCCCACCCCACCCCCAGGGTCAAAGTTCATTCCACACCTACTTTCTGTCCACAACCCTATTTTGGAGGCAGTGAAGCTCCTGCTCACTTTTTGACTTTTTGACTTCTGCCTTCACCTCTGCACCATGTGCTTGCTGCTTCCGGTCCTGTTAGCCATGTGGCCAGCATAACCACATAGCCAGATCTGCTACCTTGTGGCCAGACCTGCTACCTTGTGTTGGGGTCTGCATCCAAGGACAATCCATCTCAATCCAGATAATCCACTGCCATCCAACCTGGTTTTGTATGTACATCTCTATCTATTCCCTTCCCTTGTATCTCTGTAACCTTCCTTTACCTTAAATACCTTTTGTTTATTGTTAAAGTTACCTTTTAACTTCCAAATCAGGGCTGTTCTTTGGTTGTTTTACCCCTTTTACTCTTCTGCCTTCTGTCTCCATCCAAGGAGAAGGAGAGAGGGGAAGGTATCCTAAATTCTGTTCCATTGGGCTTGTGGGCTCTGGGAAAGGTTAAATGGCAACAGAGATAAAGACAACAAAGTAAATCTTGTGGTTGGTGTCTACTACTGGCCACCTGATCAAGGGGAGCCCACTGTTGAATCCTTCCTACTGCAGCTACAGGGCACTTCACATTTGCAAGCCCTTGTCCTGCTGGGAGGTTTCAACTACTCTGACATCTGCTGGAAAAATATCACAGCAAGCAAGCTTCAGGCAGTCAGAGAGATTCCTGCAATGCTTCAATAATAACTTCTTGAGTCAGCTACTAGACAAGCAAATGCAATACTGGACCTGATGGTCACAAACATAAGTGAACCCATCAGTGATGTCAAGACTGGGGGCAGCCTGGGTTGCAGTGATCATGCACTACTTGAGTTTGTTGTGTTAAGGGATACCAGACAGCCAAGGGTATAGTCAAGACTCTAAATTTTAGGAAGACAAACTTCCAGCTCCTTGGGAAATTAGACATGAGGACCCCATGGGAAAGGATCTTCAGGGACAGGGGAGCAGAGCTGGCAGATCTTTAAGAACATTTTCCTTAAAGAGCAAGAACTCTTGATCCCCAGGTGTAAGAAATGGGGTAAGAAATGGAAGAGACCATCATGGCTGAATAGAGACCTCCTGGTCAAAATAAAGAGCAAGAGGGAATCACACAGGCAGTGGAAGGAGGCACAGCTATCTTGGGAGGAGTAGAGGGACACCACTTGGTTGTTTAGAAATGAGATCAGGAAGGCCAAGTCACAGCTAGAGCTGAAGCTGTCAAGGGACACAAAGAATAACAAAAAGGGCTTCTATGAGTACATCAACCAGCAAAGAAAAGTTAAAGAAAGTGTTCCCCCTTGATATCAGTATGGGCTGGAGGATAATCAAATTGAGAGCAGCGCTGCAGAAAAGGATGAATAGCTGGACATGAGCCAACAGCGTGCACTTGCAGCCCAGAAAGGCAAATTGCATCCTGAGCTGCATCAAAGCATGGCCAGCAAATCAGGAGAGGTGATTTTGCTACCCTATTCTGCTCTGCTGAGACCTCATCTGGAATACTGTGCTCAGCTATGGGACTCCCAATACAAGAGACACAGACCTGCTGGAGTGGGTCTGGAGGACAGCCACAAAGATGATCAGAGGGCTGAAGCACCTCTTCTATGAAAACAGGTTGAAGAAATTGGAACTGTTCAGCCTGGAGAAGTGATGGCTCTGGGGAAACCTTATAGCTATATATCACTATGTGAAGGGAACCTACAGGAAGGGTGAGGAAGGACTGTTCAGAAGTCATAGGGTGATGGGCAATGGTTTGAAACTGGAGCAGGGCAGATTTAGGCTGAACATAAGGAGGAAGTTCTGCACAATGAGAGTGGTAAAATACTGGAATAGGTTGCCCAGGATGAGGCCCCATTCTTAGAGACATTCAAGATTGGACTTGATGTGGCCCTGAGTAGCCTGATCTAGCTGACTGCAAGGAGTTTGGGACCTTTGAGAGTCCCTTCCAACTCAGTGCAATCTGTGAATCTGTGGATCTTGATCGTGTTCACTGGAACAGATGCTTTCTCTCTGACCCCAGAATGGCTATATTGCAATAATGCAAATTTAGTGATAAAATGATCATATTACCATAGTTTATGGTAAGTGAATCAGCTGATTCTAGGTAAATCATTACATATTCTTATATAAAAAATATGATAAAATGCATTTTTTTTTCTTTTTTTTCTTCTTAATTGGAACTGTAAGGGAATATATTCTGTTATTGTGCCTTGGAAATCATAAAAATATATTCATGAGGCTAAGTCTTTAATATGCAGTCACATCATTCAAGAATGCATGCACTCCAAATCTTATATAAATTTGCCTGTACATGGTGTGAGTAGTGTCTTAAAATGCTGTACTTCTACTTCATTAGCACTGCTGCTGATTCAGGTTTGTGCATTATTTGAACATGATTTGAACACAATTCTCAATGAAAAGCATTTCCTAGTTGTTAACAGCTCACAAAAGGAAGAGAAGGGTTGTTTTTGAGGAAACAACACTGTTCTGGGACAGCAGACTTCGTTTTAGTACCCTGGATCAACCGCAGAGCTTCCCACAGAGTTTCCATTTGACTTCAGGCGAGATTCCTCACCTACCCTGTGATTCAGGTCCCCAGGCACAAAATTAAGATATTTTCTTATCTCACAGGGATGCTAAAATGACAGAAGTGAGTAACTGTGATGTGCTCACATGCTAAAGCAGACAGCCATGAAAGTACTTAAACCGACAGTAAGACATATAACCCAAAAGTTTAACTCAAATTATCTGATACATTCTAAGGACTCTTATCTTTAAAGGGAAGCCTTTCCATAAGCAAACCAAATGATCTGGTCTCAAGCTAGCCAGCTAAGCTAAGTGGGATCTTTCTTCTTCCCTTTGAACAGGTTTCAAAGTAAAACAAGATAAGCAGAAGGTCCTCAGAGGATCTTTCTTCACAGAGAGCTGGGATGTGACAAGAAGCAAAGTATCTCTAATTTCAGGAGCAAAAGCTTTAGTTTGGAAGGGTGAGATGTCGTGTTTACACCCAAAACAGACAAAAGAAAGAGATTCCCTAGTCCCCGGGGAATGTGCCACAGGGAATCCTTTTCCCTTTGTTTTTCCCTTTAAGTGTAGGCAGATGTCAGTCAATGAAATATGCACCCTGCAGGAATTTACTGAAGGATTTCCATAAGGGACTAAAACATATATATGTGCTTTCTCTTCAGAGCTAGATCCATTCATGTGTAATTCTTAGCTACTACTAAATGAATGGATTGCCTTACACATTAGTTTTTTTTATTAATCATTTAGCACTAAACCAAAAGTTATTTGGGTTTACTCAAATTTAAATGCATATCATGGATTTTTTTTTTTTTTGACAAAATGACAATACCAAAATGTGAAAACACATTCCTACAAAAAGTATTTTAAAAAGCTGGGGTTTCTATCATGTTCTTAAATATTACTTATACTTTGTTCAACAATAACCCCATCCTACTCTCCAGTAAGTAATGTATGGTTTAACGTTTGTTTGTGCACATTTTCTTCAGAGACAGATAAAATTTTTTCTCAGTTGATTTCTCTTTTTTTTTTTTTCCTATTCTGAGAATTACTGCAAACTGATGAGTCTTTCCTCAAGAAAAGCATTTTCCTGTACTGTAGACTGAGGTTTAATGATTTTCTCTAAGTACTTGATACTCGATACTGATGCAGTTCCCCATCTTTACTGATATTACATACACTATATTCTCTGCAATGGCACACGGTAATTGTGTGTGCATTTAAACTCCTATCTCAGTCAGTTAATCATTTTTGTACCAAGGCTGCTCTCTGGAGAGACTTAGAGCACCTGTCAGTAATTTTCTCTCCATAAGAATAGACTAATAGCTATCGTTGTTCTTCAGCACACACTGAAGAAAAACCGTTGTAGTTTAAAAATAAAAACAGTTATAGTTTAAAAATAAAACCAGGTCAGGCATGTTTGAATGTTAACTCACGAGTTCATGCCCTATCAATACTGTGAATCAGCCTCATCCCTTGACATATTTACTGTTCTGCAGGTAATAGTTTGGTATGCCATTCTGTTGCTGCTTTGCCACTTGGATAATGTGAAATTCGTGTTTTGAAGTCACAGATTTATTGTCAGAGAACAACAGCATGAAGCTGTTATGGTGAGGTAGATGTGCTATTAAACCAGGATAAAATTTTAGGAAGAGATGATCCAGTCCAAGTTACAGTGGAAGATGCTGCTTTTTCCAGTTCCAGTTTGGTTGTTGTTGGTTGATTGGGGTTTTTTTTAGTGGGGTGTGGGGACAGGGAATAGGTGTCAGACATCCATTTCTGTTAGTGTGTTTGGATAATCTGCTCAACAAATTTCAGTCTCCAAAAAGGGTTCAACTCTCTATCACCGCACAAATATTTTAAAAATTAATACAGCAGCTGTGTAATAGAACTTCACAATAAACAAAACATAATTTTTATAGCATTTAAGTACCTAATCTTGATATACTAAAATTGGAGTATTAGAGTAAAATCAGAGTATACAGAGCAAAACTGGAGGATGTAGAGCAAAATTTTACCCAGAATTTGTTAAAATGTGGTAGTTCTGATACCTCCTGCAGTCACAGTTCGCAGTGAGGAATATGACAAGCAGCACGTGGCTGATACAATAAGAAATGTAAACAAACATAAGTCTGGTCCAACAGATCTCAATAAAATAACTAACTCTGACTTAGCATATGGGATTCAAGAACACTGTTACACTTTGAATAACATAAACACAAGGAAAGAATATGCTTCAATTTTCTTTGCCTATCATTAAACGCCATCAGATACCCAAAGAAAAGGGAGAGGAAAAAAATCCCCAAAACAACCACCACCCAAAGAATATTTATTGCAGGTGTAAAGCTCCTAATTTAATCTTCTGACATGGTTGTGGTGTCTAGAAAAGAAGTAGGGAAAGGTTCCTTCCACTCTTTTTTTCTCTCACATTGCTTGATTATCCTAAAGCAAAAAAAAAAAAAAAAAAAAAAAAAGTCTCTTAGTACTAAAAGACAGCTTTTCAGATAAATCCCTAGAAATATAGAGATACCTTAAATAATATTTAAATTCAGAGTTCAATGGGGAGCTTTATCCTAGCTATCTAATGCTTCCAAAACTCTAAGGAAAAGTTGCCTTCTCTATTAAAATCTATTAAATTAATTTAAATGTAAAACTCCTATAAATGAATTGCAGGTACTCTTTTCAGACATTTCTCCTACTGTCATGTCAGCAGCTCTGGATATGTGAACTCAAATCAAACCTCCTGTACAAGTGGCAGCTGGTAGTGATAGGTCTGACATCCAGGAGGCAATTAGCATTGCCTAAACTGAGTTGGTCCAATGAAACATCACATTAACAATCACAGGAAGTTTTTTTCCAAGGCTCACAAGACAAGGCCCTGAGTATCTCCACCTTCACTCACCCCTAGCTGAGTATGGGTACTGAATATACTTGTTAACCAGCTCCATTAATCCTTCTGGGTTCTACAGAAAGCCTGAGGCTTTCACACTGTTATTTAATGGAAAGGTGCAGGACATGGATCGAAGGATTGCTACCCAGATGTTTCAAGCCACCCACCGAAAGGCATCAATGGGCTATAAATTTGTGAGAGGAAAGAAAGATTTGCAAAAGAATTGGAAGCAACCACAGGGAGAAGCTCGAATAAAAGGTGCCCTGCTGGTGGTATGGTACCAGTAGGTGTACAGGCTGAGGACATTCCTGTCCCAATCTGTTCTCTGCTAGCCATGAATTTTAACTAGCTGTACAGAGTGATCAATTTACTTGTTTAAATTCCTCCTTATGTTGACATATAGCCATGTGGTTAAACAAAGGTCGAAATTACCAAAATACCATAAACTGCCTACACACAACCACGGAGGAAAGGAAGTGTCTGGCTTACCGACATAAGGGTTTTTCAAATGCTTGTGCAATCACATCGGGGATTTCTTTTCTTTCTTCTTTAGATACCACTTGGTGTTAGTTTTCACTAGTGATTACATTTCTCTCTTTATATAAATAATAAGTGCTGCATTATTTACATTTATTTTCAGTATAAATCACAAAGGAGACAATTCTAATCCTAGACAATGTAGGGGGAAAAAAATAAGGTTCCAATTCCACCGTTTTTCTTCATATTAAGTAATAATGCTTTCCCAACACTAAAGTTTATCGTGTAGGTTTTCAAAACCAAGACAGACCAAGCACTTTTATTCCATCATAAACCAATCACGGCTAGATTGTGTGTATGTGGATGCCAGCATAACTTACACCAGTGGGACTTGGCTGTCTTCCTGTTCCCGGGCCTCTTAGCTTCTCATGCTACTTAAACTGCCTCCGATTGCAGTCTAGTTACTCAACTGGATCGTGTTATACAGATCCACTAGTTAGTCAGTAATTTCCTATCACTTTTATAGGCAGCAGCAATAGGGCAGGAGATGGACTTCCCATTGGAGCTGCCTGGAAAAGGATTAAGTGTGTTCCTGAGGTTATATTTAAAGCAAGAATGGATATCTGACTCCAGTTTTCCTTAGATTTTCCTCAGGATATTTGTTAGATAAGAACAGAGGTTCTCTGGCTTTTACTTTGTTGCATCACTTTTCTGCATATCATATTACAAGAAATGCAATGTCTGGTACTTTTTATACAGATGATGGTCTTTAGGTTGCAATTATTAACTCAAGTATGTTAAATTATCTAAAACTAAAATAAAATCATAGTGGCGTTAAAGCTTAGGGATGTTACAACATATGAACTAAAATTTTAAATCTAATGTATACTAAAGGAAAGTACACTCAAAGAGAAACCTGTCCTCAGAATCACAGAATATATCTGGTTGGAAGAGAACTCAAAGATCACCCAGTCCAACCCTTAGCCCAGCACTGAAAGGTCAGCACTAAACCATGTCCCTAAGCATCAGGTCCACGCACTGCTTGAACACTCCTAGGGATGGTAACTCCACCACTGCCCTGGGCAGACAATTCCAATGGTTGATAACCCTTTCAGTGAAGAAGTGTTTCCTAATATCCAGCCTAAACTTCCCCTGGCACAGTTTGTAACTATTTCCTCTAGTCCTGTTGCTTGTCTTTAAGAAGAGGTTTGCCCCCTTTTCACTCCAGTGTCCTTTTAACTAGTTGAAGACAGTGATGTGATCTCCCCTTAGTCTCCTCTTCTCCATACTGGGCAACTGCAGCTCCCTCACAGGCCATGTGCTCCAGGTCCTTTGAGAGCCTTGCTGCCCTCGCTAGAACACCTCAATATCTTTCCTATGGGGAGGGGCCCAGAACTGAATACAATATTCAAGGAGTGGCCTCACCAGTGTTGAGTACAGAGGGATAATCACCTCCCTGTTCCTGCTGGCTGCCAGGATGCCGCTGGTTTTCTTGCCTGCTTTGTACTCACTGCTGTATCGTGTTCAGTCAACTGTCAACCAATACCCCAGGTCTATCTCCAAGTAGTAACTTCATACAATTAACCTTGGCCCATTGGTCTAATCTGTCCAGATCTCATTGTACATATTCCCTATCCTTTAGCAGATGAGATGGACATGGCTACTAAGCTTGGTGTTGTCTGCAAACTTACTGAGGGTACACTCAGTCCCCTCGACCAGGTGATATTAAAGAGGACAGGCCCGATTACTGAATCCCTAGAGACATCACTATTGACTGGTAGCCAGCCAGGTGTAGCTACATTCACCACTAGCCAGTTTTTTATCCACTGTGGTATGTACTTATCCAAGTCTCGTGCCATGAGTTTATGAAGGAGAATGCTGTGGGAGACAGTGTCAAAGGCTTTACTACAGTCTGGCTAGACTCTCACCCGCTAGGTAGGTCACTTTATTGCAGAAGGACACTAGATTATTCAGATTAGTCCTGGTATATTATTGTCCAAATCATCAATAAACTCAGGCTGTTGAACCACAGAAGTTTGACCAGTGTCAGACAGTGCAGCGGAGGCTCACACTGTATAATAAAAGCTCTTTGGGACCAGATATCTGTTTCTAAACAGTGTTGTTTATCATTAGAAAGGCAAAATCCTGTTATGAAACACAATATCTGACATTAGGGAATAATCACAAGAATCAAATACCCTACAACACAACTTAAAACTAAGGAAGTGCATATTAGAGGTATTAATTTAGCTTACAGCAACGAACACAGATTGTTCACTTCATATGAGGTCTCACCCTGAAGCTGCCATACAAGACGACACGGTTGCATGACAGAGCACAAATGTCATGCCAACAGCCAGTGCCCTTTGGCCATAATACTTATAACATAATCAGAAGGTTCGTGGCTAAAATGAACATAATCAAAGACCCCAGTTGTATCAGATAAACACACACTCTTTGAATTTTACAGAGCATCAAATTAGCTTATATTTTGAGTTGGAAAAGCACAGTCAGCATGGGCTATGTAAGGTTTACTTTCCTTCTTCAGGGCTAAAAATCCTTTCAGATGTCGTTGAATATAAACAAAAAGACAAATGAACAAACCATTAGACTGGATCTTGAGGACAAGTAATTTATAGTATTTGTAGTCTTCAAGCCCAGGATGCTGTGATTGTGCTTAATGTTGCCTATCCCATTACATGCCTTCTATCAGTGTCTGAGGTTGAGTTTTCAAATTATTTTTAAAACTTGCATTATGCATTTATGCTGTGATTTTTAAGGACAAGACATTTTGAAGTACATCACATCTGACTCAGGCTAACAATTAATTTCTCTGTGGTCTTACTGGATGAAAAGGAAGTCTTGGCTGAACCTGTTCTCTTTAATCACAGTGAAATAATACTCTTTGATTTTCAGTGCATGTCATCCACAGTTATTTATAGGACAATGCTGGAAGTCAAAACAGTCATCAAGGGTTAGTAGATATTAGACTTAACATCATACGTTTTCATTAATGGGCTTAAATGAACAAGTAAAGAAATACTCCAGTGATTAAGGCTATTAGAAAACTAGTCACTCATATCAGCCACCAAACACAAGTCTCAAATTTCCATTAAAAAAGTATTTTCTGTCTTAATGAATGATTATTTGGTCACAATATGATTTTCTGAAAACAGCTAAATTATGAGGCATCACTAAGTACTGATGGCTCACAAATTTAATTGCCTGTGTCAGACTCTTTTCCTAAAAATCAGACACTAGCATCCAAGCAGCTAAAACTATTATTTCTACAAATATAGCTGATTTTAAGCAACATTACAGTCTTTTAAAAGCCCATTGCCATCTGCTCTGTCAAAGTAATAAATGAAGAAGTTGGATTTACATGTGGCACTCTGTTAAATGAGGTAAAGTTCAGGACAGAGTTTCACTTCCCAGCAGATGGGGATCTCCCAGCAGGGATGGAAGTCAACAAAGAGGGTAGCAGGGGGTTTCCATAAATTCATGTGATCCCTGGGCAGAACTAAATGGATTAAATAACAAGGACTCTAGGAGTTAAGCTGTATCTTGTTATACTAAGATGTCTCTGCATATTAGGTACACAACAGCTATTCATCCTTTCTTGATGCAGTAGAAAAAACATGCTTTTTTTTTTNGAATCCTGAGCTTGTTTTGCCTTGTGACTTTCAGAACTGCAAAGCACAAGACAAACTATAAAGGTCTTGTACACTATAAGATGAAGTCTCTATTATTGTAGAGAAAGGCAAAAAGTATCTGTGGGTGCCATTCAATGGTTTCACTCAAGTGCCCTAAAAATGGTACCATTCATTGTTCATAAATATTTGTGTCACAAAAACTTATTGTTCAGTGTTGTTGAAAGTATTTTTCTTATAATTTCTCTTTTTCATTGGAAAAGTGGACAGTTTTACTACAGAATTATCCACTGATTTGCAAACTTCTAGTTATCATCCAGACTGATCACACTCAAGGAATGCAGCAATTAAATGGTAGGGTTTGAGTGAAGAAATCTGACTCAGAGTTTGGGGGTTTATTTTAGGACCACTGAGCTTGAACAAAAAAATTAATAGCCAGTATTATAATGCATGGCAGTGAACAGAGAAGTTTGCCTTTGAATAGACTTTCAAGTTTGCTTTTGACAGCATTCCACAATAAGTCTCAAATATTTTGTGCTTTGTCTGACATGGCTTCTGTCTTTCCTTGTAACTAATATCTGATCTGGAGTGAGAGTTTTGAGCTTCAGGTATTTTTGTTTGCTTGTTTGCTTAAATTCGCTTTGGCTGAAATAATTCACTTATTCACATCACAGGACTGCATTACCAAGATCATTCCTTCCTTTGCCATTTCATTTTTGCTGTTTCATGGCATCAGCTTTTCAGCAGCTGAAAATGAGTATTTGCTTGCTTATGGTTTCCATGGGTCATATAAATTGGTTATTTGCAGTGTAGCTGTTTCGGTATGTTATGTGGGTTTTTTTATTTTATTCTGACTCAGATAAACAAAAGAAAGAAAAATTGTTTGCTCCTGTAGCAGAAGTAACAGACGTTTGTTTTGTCTGAACGGTATTTTAATTAAGCAAAATTATCTGAAATTATACTTGGTGTTTACATAGAGAAATGCATGGTTTTAGGTGTAATACAAATATATGCACATACACACTGATGTATACTTGTGCACACATTTCAGATGGTTTTAATTAGAGACATCACTGCAGGGCCTATGTCACCTGATTGTCTGACTGCTGAAAAATAGTTTCTTCACTTAGCAATGATGATTGCTTAAATAATAAAGAATAATCAATATGAATGTTGCAGATCTTAAAACATGACTGTTATGTACTTCTCTTAAGTCTTTTGTACATTTTTTGAGGCAAAAGGTCAAGCAGGAGAATCCCTTTCCTGAGGAGGGAATAAGTTTCAGAAAGCCCTTTGTTAAGATGACAGGCTAGTAATTCTACCCCGATCAGCTGTGGTTTTCCTATATTACCAAGTCTTAGCATGTAAAAGAAGTTGAGAGGGAGGATCTTTTTGTCAAAACGAGCTAACTTCATCACAATTTCAACCAAAATTTTGGCACATATTCATCTTCGCATCTCTAAAACTGTGTAGCGATTGGGACAGCTGTTAAATTTGAACCAATTTGTTTTGGATCTCCTGAGAAGAAAGAAACTAAGTACAGCATAAGTGTAAGTTGACAGGCTGTCCAGTCTTTGCAGATGTAGAACCAATGTCTTACTGCGGAAAAACAGTGAGCTGTTCAGTTCTTGAACACAGGGCAAGATATTGCCCATTGATTTGCTGAAGAGTACCGAGAGACAAGATAATTTTGAGGGGAGGGTAGAGTCTGGCTACAAGTTTTGAATCTCTTACATCCTTTTGTTTCCACACTCAGCTGGGCTGTCTTTCACATCTGTCTCTCTGCTTCCCAGTAGATTATATGTGTATGGGATAGCAAGTACAGTTTGGGTACTGAACTGCCCCTATTCTGTTTGCAATATGTGTATTTATTTCAAACAATATTTTTGAAAGCCTCAAGTTGATTTCTTTCTAAGAAAGCTGCAACAATAAAGAAATGTGTCTTTCACTTGCTTCCCTTGAAGTCAGCATACAGTTCCTATTGTTTTTAGAAAAGAAGGATCAAGTTCATGACATGTTTACAAGACAATACAAAGGGAAGGCTGAAAACATAACAAAAGTATAAATATCTTCATGCAACTATCTATATATAAAAATAAAAACTTTTAAAGACAGTCTGTTTGTTCCTATTTCAAGAAATACATAAATGGTCCTGTTAACATCTGAATACACTGTATTGCATTGTTTGACTGAAAGGGAAGGAAAAGAAAAGCAACATGAAGTTTGAGAGCACTTGAAAAGTGAGACACAGTGTTGTGCAGTGCTAGAGAAGGGAATATTGAGGACAACCTTGGATCCTGAAGCCATTTTGTGGAAAGCTCTTTTTGTGGACTTCTTCAGAGAGCATGGAGCTTTCTCAAAGCATCTCATGACTTCAGAGTATACCTGAGCTGTGGATCTTCACAAGAACCACAGATGCAAGCTCACAGAGTAGCTTCATTTCTGCATAGCCTTACAGGAACCCACGTCCTGGGGTCTCTCCTGTTACCTTTTGGAATATCTCCCTAGACTGATTTTACTTTATAGTGGTGTACCATGTTTGTTAGTCTCAGAGGTCCATTCTCCATGCTCATGAGGCGTAATTCAGTGACACAGACTTTTTTAAGCTTACTACAAATTTGTCCAGTTGCCATGAGTGCCTGTGGTTGTCAAAAGTGCCGGGAAGTTCAGTTCATACCTGAGTGCTATAGCACTTACCTCTTCGTCATCCTTCCGTTGCTTGTAGTGTCTCAGCCCTCTCCATATATATTTCAAATATGTGTTACAGCTGGGAAAAGAGGCAGCCATGGGTTATAGTTGATAGCCTTGATATTTTTATGCTGTGTTGTAAAAAAAATTTATTCTTTCATTTTGCCCTCAACAGCCACTGATATCATTAATAAATGTACTTTCAGAACTTACCACAGTTACCTACTCTCATTTCTTCATAACAAAACCTGATATTTTGTCTTTAAATGATTGAATATCAATAGTGTAAATGAACTAATTTTCTTCAGAAAATAATGCATTTAAATTCAGTCTCCCTTCTGGAAGGAGGGTTTCACCTTTTCATAGAATCATAGAATGGCAAGGTTGGAAGGGACCTCAAGGATCACCTAGTTCCAACCACCTGCCATAGGCAGGGACACCTCCCAATAGTACAGGTCAATCAAAGCCTCATCCAACCTGGCCTTGAACACCTCCAGGGAGGGAGCAGCCACAACCTTCCTGGGCAACCTGTTCCAATGCCTCACCACCTTCACTGGGAAGAAATTCCTCCTAACATCTAGCCTAAATCTTCCCTCTGCCAGTTTAAACCCATTGCCCCTAGTCCTATCATTGCAAGACCTTGCAAATAGTCCCTCCCCAGCCTTCCTGTAGGCCCCCTTCAGATATGAAAGGCTACTATAAGATCTCCTCGAAGTCTTCTCTTGTCCAGGCTGAAGAGCCCCAACTCTCTCAGCCTGTCCTCATAGGAGAGCTGTTGCAGTCCTCTGAGCATCTTCGTGGCCCTCCTCTGGACCTGCTCCAACACTTTCACATCCTTCCTGTGCTGGGGGCTCCAGAACTGCACACAGTACTCCAGGTGGGGTCTGATGAGAACAGAGTAAAGGGGTAGAATCACCTCCCTTGCCCTGCTGGCCATGTTTCACCTCCAGGAAATAAGTTTTGTTTGTATTTTCCTCAAGCTATTTTTAAGTGCCTTAGGTTAGACTCACACAAGGACACAGACAATGGTGAGAAATGCAGGTCATACCTTCTAGACACCTTGCCTCTTAGACACCCACTGCCTGAGTCAAATTAAATTAAATGTCTTGTACAGAACACATACAGTTTCAAAGGAGCCTCCAGAAGAAGCTTAGTCATGAGGTAATATATTATTCGGATATGACAGTTTGGTTATTAAGCTATTCACTTAGATGTTATGTATCATCAAAACTCAGCTAAATGCACATGCAGACAGGGGAGGGGTTTTAAGAAACATCACAGACAGATGTCTACATATTTTAGTCCCTGAAGCGCTGAGACACAGAAAACATATTTGTAAGGTTCTTAAAAGCTTATGATAGACCTCCAAATTAATTGGCAAGGTCTAAAATCTGTCCTAACATTTTAACAGAATTAACCTTAAATTGCTGAAAATATGAATTGCTGCTTGAACAGGAGTTGTACAAGATGATTCAAATATTGTTATTTTAAGGTCAATGCATGCTGTTTCAATATTATTTCCAAAAGAAAGATCAAAACAAAAGAACTCTCTTTTTAAAGACAGTAGCTACCCAAACATTTCTTTGGTAGTTTAATTACCCCTTATGATTTTCCCTAGGGTCAAATTTCCCTTTACATAGTACATACAGAACTACATTGAATTTGCTGACAAATGCTGTATGCAATGTGATAAAGCTGTTAACAAAGGATTTAATGTGATCTTAAATGAGATGTTAATAGAAGACCTTTAATTTTTAGTTGGCAGGTTCCATTGCTTTGACTCAGTGAAAATCTGTAAAACAAGTTTCAGCTGTAGCTTACATTATGGTGTCAGAGTAGAAGAAAAATATCCTATCCAAAAGTATGCAATGAATTAAAACGATGTTTTCTCTCATCTGGCTACTTATAAGAAAAATGCTGAAAACAGAATTATCAGTTCTTGGGAAAAGCTATTTTTAAATAAGTTTTTAATTCCATGGTGAAATAGAAGCAAGTTTTACTGTTCCAAAAGATAAATTTAGTTTAGAAAAATAAAAACCAGATTTAAAAAAAAAAAAAAAATTAAATGTCCCTGAACTTACTTTCCAAAATTCTAAAATATGCATTTTAAGTTTTAACATTTTACACAGGAATTAGCAGCAAAAAACTGATTCCACTTCACACACTGCAGATCAAGGACAGAAGTGACTCTACCATCCTTATACAGTGTTTATGATTTTTCATCCAAAGATGGTTATCTATAGCTAATGTGAATTTTCACATGCATGATGAAGTGGAAGAAAAAATATTTTCTGTAACTGAGGTAAGCCTTTCATCAGGAATTTCCCACTCAGCATGGGTGACCAGAAGCTGAAAAATCTGACCGCTTCATCAGCATTGACCATATACATCCATTTACATAGATGTAAGTTCAGAACAAATCTGGCAAAGCCCATGAATATATTCTGGATTTTTCAGCAGCCTAGATGACAGTAGAGGTGTATCTCTGGCCCCTGACAGTGTTTCACTTAACTGTTATTTAAAACAAATTTCCAGTGCAATAAAGCCTCTCCCCTCTGCAAACGTAAATTATATTTAATATGCCTGGGAACAAGTGAGGCTGCCAAAGTCTGAGGCAAGGCAGCCTTTATGACTTCAGCCCGTTCTCAGCCCCTGATTACAATTTGATTTCCTTTGGCATCAAAAGACAAACTATTTTAGTGAACAATGTTCTTCCTTCACCAAGAGTGAGCTCTAGTTACTTGGCAGAGGGCCTATTTACTTGTAGACAGCATGTCCAACCTCCCAGCAATAGCAGACACACGGACTTTGATTTAAAGCAGCACAAAGTAAGAAAAACAGAACAGAATGTATATTGCTCGCTCGAGAGGCTTATTGTTTAAAAGGCCTACTTATCATTAGACTGTGCTCCAATCCTCAGTACTTTCTTTTGTGTACTTTGTATGTCAGACATATGGCCACGCTGGGATGCTGACAGCAGTTTTAACACTGCCGTGCTGCCTATACTATTTGTAAGTTGTTTTATCTTATAGTCAGGGTTTTTGTTCAAAGGAGAAAGTGAATTTTAAGGGCTGCTGTTAATAACTGTAACTGTCTGACGAGAAGATATAAAATTGGGGTTCATTTGTCTACACAGAGACTCAGAGGAGTTCAAGCATTGAAACTGATGCATCTATTACAGTAAGAAATTAAACTCACAAAGGTTCCTGAATTCAGTTGCACCAAATAATACGTTCCCATTCTCTAAACTTCCTGCCCCACCTTCCATGTCAAAAGAAGAAAAAAAGAAAAAGAAAAAAAAGAATGAAAGACATTTTAAACAGGCACAAATTTTCACTTAGCCTTTTTGTTTGCCTCCACCTTTGGGTAATCATATATCTCCCTCGGGCTTACAATAGCATGCTTTCCCCCTTCTCATCACTATCTGAGCACCAAGAACGCCCTTTTACCTCTTTTTCTGTTTGTTTGTTTTACTTAAGTGCCTTAAACCTGATACAGCGGTCAGGAGGGCTGAATGGGTAAAGTAGCACTCAGTTCCCAGGCAGTTCTGCCTGCCTCTTCCAGGTCCAGGCAGGAGCCCTTCTGGCTGCGCAATAGCACCTGGATTTCCTTTGCTCTGTCCCTCGAATCTTCCTTGGAGACAAGGTGCCTCCTGAAGGGTTGAGGTTGCTCTTTGATTTCATCTAAACTCTACACCTTACAAGGCCTTATCGACTCCACGGTAGAGTAAGAAGTTTCCAACAATTGTGTTCTTCCAGAACAGAGAGTGATGTTTCGTTGATGGGGGTAGGGTGGGGAATCAATGTATGGAAATATCCTGTTTCAGGGCCTGATCTATTTCAAAAACTTACAATGAAAGATATTAATGTCAGAACTGCATTTAATTTTTAATCATTGGGGTTTTTAGTCAAAGGTGAAATAAAAAAACTACAGGTCTAAATCAGATCACAGCATCTCTCAATGGCTTCTAAGCAGAATGTTTCAGTCTGCCTTTATTTAGTCAAAATCTCAGTCACTTCTGGAATTAAAAAAATGTATATAACCTAACAGCCTTCACTACTATAACAGAAGCACTAGACTGAAACAGAAATGAATGTCACATAATTATAATAGCAGGTAAAACAATCAAAATAATTGGGAAAATGACACATTTACATATCTTTTCTAAAAAAAAAAATCAAAAGCACATTAAGTGAGGAAAGGCAAGAAGGGAGAGAGAGAATTGTACATGTATCTGAACTATTATTGATAGCAAAAATTAAATTGTGTAGATCATGAAGGTCCTGAGCATTATGTCATGGTCATGAAGAATAAAGAACAAGGTCTGAGAAAAAAAAAAAAAAAGAAAAGGGAAAAAGGAAAAGGCCTCCTGTGCACTCTGAGGATTGTCATAAGCAATAAAAGGAAAGTGCAGCTGGTGTGCATTCTGAGAACATGTTCATTCCGAGGCTGCAGGAGTAGAACAAGAAAGTAGGTTGGAAGGAAATAATGTTATTATATCTTAGCTGGAAAATTTCTGTAATATTTAAGGGAAAATATCACACACACACACATATGCACAAAAAATATCTACAGGGATTTTTTTAAACCATTCCCAGATTTACTGAGAAATAAGAGCAATACAGAGTAATTCCAAAGTTCTGAAGGATTATTACTGTGTAGGTTTGGGGGGAAATTTTGTAGAAGTGTAATTTATTTTATAGAGAACCTTACTGAGCTAACCCAAATGAAATACAGGAGATCTGATTTGCTGGCATAACTCTCAGAAATCTCTGGATTGATTGTTGGTTCTGGCAAATAGAGATAGTTGGAGGAATGTTACACTACAGCCACACTCTCTTTTCCCTTAAACATGGGGATAGTCATATACCTCAAAAACCAGCTAAGCAGGATTATGGACAATTTAACAAAGGGTAATATTCAGAGTCAATGTTTATGTCTCTGTCACACTGACATAATCCACATGAAGCACTAGGCCAATGTTTCTCTGCAGAGACAGATTTTCAGGTATGAATTTACTCTAAGGGCATTTTTATGTTGTTTTCTCTATCACTGAAAAACCACAGAAAGTCAGAGAAACCACCTAGTAGGTGCATTTTTTGATCATTCACCTGTGCTTTAAGAGACTTGAATCTAAATAATATCTTCTGTGACCTTGCAGAGGTAGTAATCTGAACTCAGATTGTGAGATCACCCTTAGGAGTTAGTTACTGAGTATCATGTTACTGAATATAGTTTTCCTAGGCCATGTCATTCTCCCAGATAAAGGAATTCCTATTCCTCTCACTGGGAGGAATGTACCACTGCTCACAGGACCACAGACAGAAAAAGCTGCACTCCCCACAGTGCTTAATGTATACTCAAGATGCTTGTGCTCAGCTCCAATGACTACCTCATCATTTACATGAAATAAAACTCCAACAGCTTGATGGTAGGAGCTCTCACAAAGCTGATTTGGAGAAAGAAAGGACTTAGTGTATCCTTACGCACTCGAATCCTGCCAAGGTATTGAAGCAGATTGATGCAACTGAGGATGACCTTGACAGTGTCAGTCATGTCTAAAGGGGAATCTCAACATTTTTAAGGGAGAGGTAGTTGCTTTACATCTTTAGTACTCTGGATTTGAGATTGCAGTAGTTCTTCCTTAGACAGAAGTACAAAGCTAATAAACTTTAAATAATGATTTGGACAAAGATAATGAGAGAAAAAAAAAAAAACTAGCTCAATGTTCTACTCTGTATCCTCCCTATCTCACTGGCCTCCATCATCTTTAAAATACTCTTTTGTCAAACCGTCAAAGCTTATTCACATTCTAAGGAAAGATGAAAATTATGATAACATTACCATTTTAAAACTTCAAATGCAAGAGCCAAATTCATCCCTGATGCGATCTCATTAACTTAATGAGATTACACCAGGGATATAATTGTCTCAAAGACTAAATTAAATGAACACTAATATATGTTTCTTATAAAATCCTGTAATATGCTTTCATTAACTTTGCTCCCCTAACCATGTATTTAACCTTTCTTCCTTTCTCTTCAGTCATTGTCAGTGTAAATGCAGCTCATCACTTCGGTAAGATTAAGCACATTAACTACATGAAGGAGTTATCAAGCTGAATTTACCTATTAATCTTTTCTCCCACCCTCTTAATGAACTGAATTCAACTTTGTGAGACAAAAAGCAAATATTGCTTCTCCCCATAATGATTTTTTTTTTTTTAAGCATTAGATACCAGGTGCAATTTTTTTTTTTCTTTCTATATTATCTCTCCCTGTCTCCTTCAAACTGGGAAAAAACCCAGTGACTGTTTTGCGGCATCATGTATGAAATGTTTCACTTCACTGTAATACCAAGGCTGCAATCCTTCTTTCAAACTGTGACGATTAATATGTATTCATCCTCTGGCTCTCCTGAGCCAAAGTAAATGAACTGTGGCCTCATTGAAATGATACAGTCTCTTGACCCTTTGTGCAGTTTAAAATGATGTAACCTAAACCATTTTAATCTGGAGGTTGGAACAAGTCAAAAGCTGTAATGAGTTCAGGACACTTCAAGACGTCAGAAGAGCTACCCTGCCATAAAAGATGCATCTTCTGCGTAGAAAGGTCCTATCACATACCTCACAAGTGACATGCATAAAAAAAACCCTGTCCAGTAGTAGATTTTTCTGCCTCTTCCCAGTGATGACTTCAGAGATGACCAGATCTTGTACAAGGGGTTAAATAATTGAAAATGTGGTGAGTTTAGGTGTACTGGTTTGAGGCTAATTGGAATATTTTAAGAGAGAAAATGATATTACAGGCTGTGAAAGGAAAACAATGGTGATGTCTACTTCAATCATAGGCTTGCTGAGATGTTTAAGAATAAGTACTCAAAACATAGATAACAGAGTCTCTGGGGCACAGCATCTCGGGCAGTCTAGCTTCTGGCTTTCCCCTGTCTGCTGAGTAATCTCACTAACCACTTTTCTTCTAACCCACCCTGGGCCAATCCTCCAAATTGACCTTGCGTGTAAGACAAACCTTGGGGTAAAGTATAGGGGTGGGGAGAAGATGGAATGGTGGTTGGGAGCCCCTCCTGAGGTCTCTGATTTCTGGGAGGGGTGTTGTGTTTCTGTATTACCTTTAACTTGTATATTTCTGTAACTATTCCTGTATATAGTGTATATGTCTGTTTGTATATTGTTCCAAGCTGTAAATAGAGTTTCAGTCCTTAACTTCCAGTCGGCTGAGTTCTAGTCTGGGTCATTTTACAAAGTGTGGGGGCGTGAGGAACTCCCAAACCATCACATTAGGAAATCACCCCCCCAAATTAAAATTTACCAGACCAGCTCAGACTGCTTGGAAGATAAAGCTATATTTTACAGCAAAGCTAAATTTACAAGTGTATATGCAAAATATATTTACATGTATTTACAATTACATACAATTTAGAAATAATTAAAAAATCCAGTCTTCCCTCCCTGGACAAAGAAAGCCCAGAAGGGGCCAACACTACCTTCTTCTCTCCCCCATCCCAAACAGAAACCAACTATCAAAGCTCATGTGTTACCTGAAAAAGGTTAGTGGAGAGGTTAAGAGAAGAGTGAAGGAACAGTGAACAGAGCCAGTGCCCAAAAGCTGAGAGAGCAAAACTGTTCATACATTGTTTTTTTATACTTCTTAGCAAACCAATGAATGATACAGACTTTATCATTGTTATTCTTTCACATCCAATGATCCAACTTATTTAGATTCTGCACTGAGTTTTTAGGAAAGTCCCTATTTCTCTTATTTGAGTATTCCAATAAGCCTTAAACTACCACAGATAGTAAAAGTGATGCTAGAGTTAAATGCTTTTGTGGAGCTTTCCAACAAAATAAACATTATGGTAAGAGTTTAAGCACATGCAATTTCGAAATTGACTATTAAAAACTTAGGGAAAATGTTGCCTTTCAGTGAGTTGGGTTTGTTACAAATTTTGAGTAATGTGCTGGTCTCTTCCAGCCTACTTTGAGATGCCCCTTCTGAAAATACCCTTTACATATGTTTGGTCTTCTTTCCCATTTCTGCTCTGATCACATCCAAAGTTCTCAGTCCTCAGAGACAAACTTTGATTCTGTCGAAGTCTGAAAAATGAATATAATACAATTTTATATATTGGTTTGGGGGTTTTTACGATCTCTAGATGCTTTCCAAAATGGGAGGAGCCCAGTCCTAAAAGTACGAAAACTTAGCTGGAATGATCTCAAGCCTGGAAAGCAATTAAACTAGGCACAAAAACTCTGTCCCAAATGTGAAATCCAAATGATCATCTTATCTTTTTTAAATAGTTTAAGACGCAACTTCTGCTCATACTATGCAGTGGTGACTTAGTGCTCTGTTCTCGTCTTCAGAGCTAACAACCTAATGGCAGAGGAAAAAAAGCAAATTAAACAAGGCAGAATGAATTCAGACTGCAGAGCATTCAGCAGAGCTGAACGTAACAAGCTTGAATTAAATAATTAGAATACCAGGGGAAAAAACCTTCAGAGAGCAAAGGGTGTTCTTGGTCACTGATTGCTATTTAAATTGGTTTGGCCTCTAACGATTTAAAGATGGTCAAAATGCATAAATTTCCCTGAGCTTTATGTGCTTGGCTGTGATGACTGAAGAAGGGAAAAAGTCCAATTTGCATAGTACATTTTTATAGATGGTTAAGCCTTTAAGTGAATTAATAAAGTCTGGTACTTTTAAAGGCATAGTCTGTATCAAATGATAGGCATTCAAGTTAAAAATAAAACAAAAACGACATACAGGCACATTGATTATAAACCCATACAATACTTATTTAACAAGCTTAAAGTTAGAGGTGTTGTGGTCAGATAACCAAAACATCCACACAGAAAAAGCTTTCAAATTTTACCAAATATGTATTCAAATCTTTTTATGAGGCTCATGGTACTACTGAAAACCTCGAAGACTGGTGTGTGCTGCAATGGCTTGCCAGCTTGGAATTGCAGCTAAAACACTTGTGATAGTTATTCATTCACTTTCCAACTGGGATGCTATTCAAGCTCTTCACTTTAACTCTCCACTCCAATATTTTTCCATTAAGTAACACTTTTTTTATTATTATTATTATTAGTTTGACATCAAAATTAGAGGGAAAATAAAAAACCAAAAAATGTACCTTCAAACCAAACAAACTAAATCCTCTCATGCAAATTTTACTCCAAAAAACTTTTTGCCTATAGATAAACTGTAAATTAAAACAAAAAACAACAAAAAAACAAAACAAAAAACAAACAAACAAAAAACAAACAAACAAACAAACAAACCCAAAACCCAAACCAAACACCCCCCCCCCCCCCCCAAAACCTAAAAGACTGGATTTTTTAAAATTTAGTTTATGGTTAAATTAGACAGGAAATTCATGACCTACTTATCATTCATTTTTTACACATTACTGACAAAATGAAAATAGAATATAGTTTGTAGCTGGATGAAATTTTTTTACATAAACCAATGTTTTTTACTTTAAAGAAAAAATCTAAAAATATATTATATATCAAAGTATTTTTAAATAAAAAAAAAAAAAAAAGGAAACATTTCAATTACATGCCCTTAAAATGAAAGTTACATTATCTTTTAATAACATCTCATTATTTTAGGGCAAAGCAACTTAACTAATATCAGTTCTGTCTGGGAGATGAAGAAAATGAGAGCAGCCCTGCAGAAAAGGGTCTGGGGTTACTGGTAGACGAAAAGCTGGACATGAGCCAAGAGTGTGCAGTTGCAGCCCAGAAGGCCAATCACATGCTAGACTGCAGCAAAAGAAGCATGGCCAACAGATCAAGAGAGATGATTCTGCCACTCCACTCTGCTTTGGTGAGACTTAATCTGGAATACTGTGTCCAGCTATGGAACGCCCAATACAAGAGAGATATGGACCTGCTGGAGCAGGTCCAAAGGAGGGCCACAAAGATGATCGGAGGGTTGGACCACCTCTCCTATGAAGACAGTCTGAAAGAATTGGGACTGTTCAGCCTGGAGAAGAGAAGGTTCTGAGAAAACCTAACATCAGTCTTCCAGTACCTGAAAGGGCTATAAGAAAGCTGGGGAGGGACTGTTTACAAAGGCCCTGGGTGATAGCATCAGGGGAAATGGTTTTAAACTAGAGCAGGATAGATTTAGATTGGACATAAGGAAGTTCTTCACAATGACAGTACTAAAATACTGGAATGGGTTGCCCAGGATTTGGTTGAGGCCCTGTCCCTGAAGATATTCAATATCAGACTTGATTGTGGCCCAGGGTAGCCTAATCCAGTTGGAAATATCCTTGCTAATTGCAGGAGGGTTGGATAAGATGATTTTTGAGGGTCTCTTTCAACCTGATGTAAGTTGTGAATATGTTTTATGAAAAAACGTGTCCCATGATTGGGCTGCTTCTGCCAGCAGATTAAAATTGTCATGGCATCTTCTTGTAAAAGAACTCCTGTATAAATGCAAATTACACTACTGTTTTGTAAAACAATGTAATTAACAAAAATGGGAAAACACCTGTAGTATGCCAGGAACTAAATTCATTATATACATGATTACAACAGAAGACATGGTCTCAAATTAATTTAATATTTCCTACTACTCTCTGGTATTTTCCCTTCTTTCACTTTTTACCAATGAGCCAAGGTTCTTAATACTATTTTTATGGAGAGTTTTACATACATAAAATTGCATTACTTGAAGTTTGAATTTTATAAGCACACAATGAAAAACAGACGTGCATTTCCCCTTAAGGTACCTATATTATGTGCCCAAATACAGAATAGGCATATACCACTTCAAAACATATGTTACAGAACATTTTCTTTCTGAAGAAAAGCATTTCATGGTAATTAAAAGTGAATCTACAAAATAAAGGAAAACAGGGCTGGAGCAGCTCCACTATGAGGACAGGCTGAGAGAGTTGGGGCTCTTCAGCCTGGAGAAGAGAAGGCTTCGAGAAGACCTTATAGTAGCCTTCCAGTATCTGAAGAGGGCCCACAGGAAGGCTGGGGAGGAATTATTTACAAGGTCTTGCAATGACAGGACAAGGAGCAATGGGTTTGAACTGGCAGAGGGGAGATTTAAACTGGATGTTAGGAGGAAGTTCTTTACAGTAAGGGTGGTGAGGCACTGGAATGGGTTGCCCGGGGAGGTTGTGGCTGCTCCCTCCCTGGAGGTGTTCAAGGTCAGGCTGGATGAGGCCTTGAGTAACCTGTACTAGTGGGAGGTGTCCCTGCCTATGGCAGGGGGTTGGCACTAAGTGATCCTTGAGGTCCCTTCCAACCTTACCATTCTATGATTCTATGGAAAAGGAGTCATTCAAGCAAAATACAAAGAACAAGGTATGGAAAGGTCTAAGGCCTCCCCCAATCCCAAAAATTTTATTGAATAAACTTGCTTGATGTGAGGACCATGTTCCTCTCCTTTCAAAAAATTAAGCATCACACCTATACATAAATGCTGGTATGACAAATTTGGACAGTAGTTATCCATTTAGCTATAAAGTACCTCAACAGTGCCTTTGAAAGAGTTATGTAACTAAGCTACTAATCACAATAATAAACAGCATTTTAATGAACAGCATTTTAAAGGAGCTATTAGCAGGGATTGCAGTCTTAGTGGAGGCTCTTGCATTATCAAAATTAAACTCACACCTAAAGAGCACAGGTACTTGGAGAGGTAATGAATGCCCTATAGGCAAGATAGTGCAACCAAGGGTCCAACTTGCCTGGTACCACTGGAACCAGCATCAGCATTCCAGCTGTGTTCAGTGTGTACAATTTAAGGCTTTAAGTTGCAACACTGAGTTTTATTTCATAGCTTGCATTTGGAACAAGATTGCAATGGGTTAGCCAAATGTTAGTCAGATGGTGTCTGCTTTGGTTGCATAAGCTACTGTGAAAATATGGGAATCCCTGAGAAAGTCACAGGAAACTGCTTTGTGGGCGTCGCTTCAAAGGGCTGGGATGGACAGTGTGCTGGATTCTTTTTCCCAACAGCTTCTAAATTTATCTCCATTGTTCTTTTTTTTTTTTTCTTTTTTTTCCTGCTTAGTACTAAACCTGGATGCCTGCCAGTGAGGGACAACAATATCTTGACAGAGAGCCTCATGCATCCCACACGGGTCATCTACATTGTCTGGGATCCATGTGCATCAGAGATTACAACAGTGGAAAACAAAAGAATTACGCAACAGAAAGGTCTTGATGAGAGTAAACAAGAGAAACGTGACTTACTGCTGAAGCACTTTCCTGCCTGTAGTGGAAGCAAAGGGACAAGAGGAGTCCACCCTTCAAATCTTCTCACACACTAACATAAAAAGGCAGCAAACAGGCAACCAGAGTGTCATGTACTGTTGTTCAGTGTTTCTGTTTAGTCAGTACTGTTCTTTAGAGCAGAGATAAAGGACTAAATCGTATGCAGTTTCATACAAAAACATGCATTTGTTTTAAGATCCAGCTGATAGCATTGATAAAGTCTTAGGCAAATTTAAAGTGTTACTGAAGTCTATGCTAGTTTATTTAAAAAGAAAATCAACCATATCCGTGAGAAAGCTTAACTGGGAGGAAGACTGTGGGACCATTAACTCTGGTCTCTTCTGAAAGGGGTCATTTGACCTCATGTTAGCTGTCAGAGTGGTGTAGCCAGCCTAAACTAGCTCAGAACAACTTGTCACAATTGTGAGCCTTTGGCACACCTGTCTTTCTAAGCACCTGCTCTGCAAATGGGTTCAGATGGTCAAGGCTTAGCAGGCTTCCTAGCCCCTGTAATGTGTGCCCACGGTGTCATTACCTCCCCTGGTTTTGGCTCTACAAGTCACAGCAGTGAACCATCCCAGCTCTGAAGAAGGGGATTGTAAAGTAGGGGGTAATAAGTGTAAGACTAGCTCCTGCTCACACTCCTTTCTCCTGCAAATTATCAGCAATAGCACACTGCATCAGCAAGCACAGGTATATGTGGTACACATGGAAGGGGGAGATCCTGACAGAAACAGACTGAGGATAGGGTTGAATACATACGAAAATCAATGGGCAGCTTACTTTGAAAGATGATGCTTAGTGACCTAGGGTGTTGGGAAGCCTCAAGGCACATCAAATGCTATATTTTTCTTACTTGTCCGTGTGGATGCATTGATTATTTGGTATAGCCAGCCTTTAGACTCTTGCCCCTTTTGGATGGAAACCTTGTGCTGCCTGTGTATATGCTGTATTTTGAGATATCTCTAAGGGCAGTGCAAGTTGAAAGCAACCGAAGGCAGCTCAAGCATTGGATTTAGGCAGAATTTTGGCTTTTGTGAAAAAGATGTGATATTCTGAAGAGCCCTTTTCAGCTGCTGGCTACTCTTGGAGCTACCTAAACTCTTTTGGTAAGTCCAAAGTATTCTGTGGTAGTCCAGAATACACAGAGGTATCTTCACTTTCTTGTGACTAAGTCAGCAAACACATTTGCCTTATGTAAATCGGGCCAGAATAAAAATATTTGACGATCCTCTACCTATTTTGACATCATGATAAAATACACATTCTGAGACCATACCTAGCATCCACACAGCAGGACCCACACAAAGTGTGCTGTTTCCCTTTAAGATAAAACTTAATAATTGCATTCAGACAGAACGTAGAAAATAGATTCAGCTGCTCCCTTATCAAGCCAGTGTAAATCCACAGCTATCACCTCCCCTAGAGAATGCTAATAACACTAATACAGAGATTATTCAAAATAATATAGTCTCAAACCAGTACCATTGAAGCAGTGCCATGGTGGACAACAGTTAACTGTAGCCAGAGGGTCAAAAGAAGTGTTTGTTCCTCTTTATTTGGCACTTGACAGACTGCATCTGCACTCTCTTGTTTTAGGCACAAAAAAAGATTTTGAGGGTCTGGAGCAAGTCCAGAGGAGAGGAAGCACGATGAGTACATGGTATATGAGGAAAGACCAAGAGAACTGGGTCAGCAGACCTTGGTTAATAAACCAGTCTTTAGAGGAGAAGGTGAAGGGGAAATGTCAGTGCTTTCCACAGCTGCCAAATGGAAGGACACAGAGACAACAGTCAGGCTCTTCCCAGAGGAAAAGCACTGAAGATCTCATGCACTGATGGCGTGAGAAGTGATGAACACAAGTTGGAAAGCAAGAATTTATCTTTAGATTTAAGAGTTAAAAATATACTGTAGAAATGGTTGGATCTTTGAGCATGTTGCCCAGAAACAGCAACCTGATCTAACTGACCCTGGTTTGTGCAGGAGATTTGAGATGGTAACATCAGAAGTCCTATCCATCCTCACTTTTTCCTATGATTCTGTAACTATTGAAGGAAGGAACAACAGATGAATGTCTGCTGTACCCTCACAGCTGGAGCACTTGGTTTGCAAAAGGACATCTGAATTCTGGTTCCTAGAACAAAGTATCTGCTTATCTATGTGTGTATACACAGGCAGTCTCAGATGGAGATCACAGAATGTCAGGGGCTGGAAAGGACTTCGAGAGATCATCCAGACAACCTCCCTGCCAGAGCAGGATCACCTCTACCAGACCTCACAGGAATGTGTCCAGGCAGGTATTGAATATGTCTAGAGAGGGAGACTCCATAAACCCCCTGGGCAACCTGTCCCAGTGTTCTGTCACTCTCACAGTGAAAAAATTCCTCATGTTTAAATGAAACTTCTTATGCCTCAGCTTCCACCCACAGCCGCTTGTCCTGTCATTGGGCATCACCAAGCAGAGCCTGGCTCCATCTTCCTGGCACTCACCCTTTACCTATTTATAAACATTAATGAGGTCACCCCTCAGTCTCCTCTTCTCCAGGTTAAAGAGCCCCAGCTCCCTTAGTCTCTCCTCATAAGAGAAATGTTCCATTCCCTTAATCATCTTTATGGCTCTGCACTGGACTCTCTCAAGCATTTCTATGTCCCTCTTGAACTGGGGGGCTCGGAACTGGACACAGTACTCCAGATGTGGCCTCACCAGGGTAGAGTAAAAGGGCAGGAGAATCTCTCTCGACCTACTAGCCACAGCCCTTCTAATGCACCCCAGAATGGCATTGGCCCTCCTGGCCACAAGAGCACATTGCTGGCTCATGGTCAACCTCCTGTCAACTAGCAACCCCAGATCCTTTTCCCCTTCACTGTCTTCCAACAGGTCAGTCCTCAACCTATACTGATCCCTGGGGTTGTTCTTTCCCAGGTGCAAGACTCTACACTTGCCCTTGATGAATTTAATTAAATTTCTTCCTGCCCAATCCTTCAGTCTCACTGAATGGCAGCACAGCCTTCTGGTGTGGCAGCCACTCCACTCAGTTTGGTGTCATAAATGTTAAAGATGGTTAAAGTTCTGTTAAAAAGAACGGACATAAAAGAGTAACTCCTTTTTAAACTGCTGTATGACCCTGCCTTCTGGACAGAGTTTGCATGCTGAGCTACAGATTACACATAGATAATATCTAGAAAATGCACCTGAGAAATGAGTGGGATTTGAGACACATCCCTAGACTTCTAACTGGTTAGACTTAGGCAGAATTACTCCCATTTACTCACTCCAGATATCTTCCTTTCTCTATTGCAAGATGTTTAATTTCCTTTGTGTTTTTCCACAAGAAATATGAGTACCTCATTCTCACACAAATATTTGAGTGCCCTAACACTATATTTCCTACAAATACACCAACAGGCTTGAAAATTTTCTGGTTTGAACTAAATTCATAAGGTTTCACCTGTTATATGGTTGATTTCTAACACACTTTATAAAAATGTGTTTTAACCCTGATCTTCAAGTTAGCAGATGATGTAGCACTCAAATTATCAAAGTGGACCCTCAGCACAGGAAGGACATGGAAGTGTTGGAGCGGGTCCAGAGGAGGGCCACAAAGATGATCAGAGGGCTGGAGCAGCTCTCCTATGAGGACAGGCTGAGAGAGTTGGGGCTCTTCAGCCTGGAGAAGAGAAGGCTTCGAGGGGACCTGATAGTAGCCTTCCAGTATCTGAAAGGGGCCTACAGGAAGGCTGGGGAAGGATTATTTACAAGGTCCTGCAATGACAGGACAAGGGGCAATAGGCTTAAACTGGCAGAGGGGAGATTTAGACTGGATGTTAGGAGGAAGTTCTTTACAGTAAGGGTGGTGAGGCACTGGAACAGGTTGCCCAGGGAGGTTGTGGCTGCTCCCTCCCTGGATGTGTTCAAGGCCAGATTGGAGGAGGCCTTGAGTGAGCTGTACTAGTGGGAGGTGTCCCTGCCTATGGCAGGGGGTTGGAACTAGATGATCCTTGAGGTCCCTTCCAACCTTACCATTCTATGATTCTATGATTCTATGGACACTACCTGATTCAGAGACAGCCTGATCTTTATACATACATGGTTTATTCGATATCATTGTTCTCTTGTAGTCTCCCCATAAGTGTGTGTTATCTCTTATCTCTTGTCTTGCAATGTATTCTCTTGAGAAACTGTGAAAGGGAAAACTAATTTCCAGTTCTGTGTGTTTTTTTGAAGACTTCACCACATGAGGTCTTTGTAATGGCTGCAGGCCACAGGTACTATAGTTACATGATTTTAGTTTATTATAACCATCGATATTATTATAGACTTTACAAGAAAGGGAGAGGTGTAGTTACCCAAATTAAGCAGGAAGATGATACGGTCAGTGAGGACTGAAGGGTAAGGAAACAGTTTCAATAAAAGGAAAAATTGGTATTATATCTTATTAAAAGTAGACATCAGCATTTCAGCTTGTTATATACCCATACAAGCAGAATAGGCTTCACCTGTGCAAAAGCATGAAAAAGAGCTCAACGTGAAAACAACATTTTGTGGATGCAAATCTATTTTTAATAAATTAAAAAAAAAATCACCTTTGGTCCATCAGGATAATGATTGAAATAACTCTTCTGTTATCTCTTCTTACCTTTCTCACTGAGTGAGGAGTTTCTGAACTATATATATTGCTCATGAATGACTACTAAATTTGACATTACTGATAGAAGAAAGTAGAGGCGGATGTTTAAGAGATTTCATGCAGGCAGGAAATGCTGATATGTTACAGAACAAAATAAATTTCCCACCGTGATGGGTAGGTTGGAATCTATTTCCAAACTATAGCAGAAGTCTCCGTCTTAATGTCGCTAATCATATTAGCTAAATATCACAGCAGGTAAAATGAGTTTTCAATAACACTGCTGAGTAATTTTCCAGCTAGTTTCATGCTTGGGATAATCTTATTTTTTTCTTTGTAGGTTTTGCATGGATATACTGGAGCAATTATCTTCAGGCACTTGAAAACTAAGCTAGCACAGCAGCTTGCCAGTCTGCCTTAGTGTGACCCACTGCGGTGTTTATGTTCTGCATGCCAGTTGTTATTAGCTCACATGTGCGTGGAATACCATTTTCCTCTTTATTGGTTTAACATAATGGTATACCATGGGGAGTGTTTTAAAGGGAGGGACAGGAACATAAAGGCCTTGCTTCAAAGTAGGTATTTAATATCCACACACAGGAAATTTCACTCATTCCTCCCATTTTATTTTACTCACGAACACCAAAATAGATATCATGGAAAAGCTTAAAGATTGACAGATAATGGAAAAAAATAATTGCAGTTACCTTCTGAGCAATCAGAGTTTGCTCAGTGTTGTACAAGTTTTTTCCGAGTCTGAGGCATTTTTACAATAAAGGCCAGATTAAGACTGTTCACCAAAGGAGAGGATAATTTCACAGTAAATTTCTCAGTCAATTCAACAAGAGCAGGCACACAGTGCTTAGTGTCCTCTTCTAAGACGGTGGTTACATCCTTCTCAGAGGTAGGGCTGACTTAAATGTCTCTTTACTTCCCCAGGTAAAGATGCATTCAGCCTGTCCCTGGACAGCTGGACTCACCAACTGGACATGGTGAGTTAGGCCAGAGTAACTTAGGTGAGTTAAGTTAGAAACATCTAGGTTTAAAAAAGCTCCAACAAATGAAAGCCCAAATCCTCACAAAATAAAAATAAATCAATTATCCTGGTGTAATGCTTATAAGGAACTGCAGCAGGGCAATATGATGTATAACACATGGTAGGAACAAAAAGGCAGGAGTGGCTGTTTCAGACAACACTGGAGAAGAATGTGCAGAGAAACAAGACCCAGATAGAAAGAAAAGGGAAAGGTGTCTTGCCCCCACATTTGCCCAGAATTTGAAGTTTTTGTTAAAAAAAAAGTTAATATGAATGAGGAAATAGAAGTCAAATTGCATTCCATATCTGATCATTCAGTAAGATTACGTATCTTAAGACTACAGCAGTTGGGAAAGCAAGCCCATGGTAAGTCAGTGCAGATGCCTAGAGCCTTCTCCTGCTGCTCTTTTTCCACTCAGTACAGAAGGCAGAACCACTGACACTTTACTGGTAGCACACGGGCTCTGGTTCTGCAGCAGGGTAGTGAACAAGTTGCCCAAAGCTACTGCTAGCTCTGTTCTTGAGACAGAGACCTGCAAGTATATGGAGATGAGTCTGTTCCTTTGGTTCCAGTCCTCAGCAACTTCCTACATTAATGCTTCAGCTTTATCTACACACACTAAAAAAACCCATGGGATTCAATAAATTGAAACTGCAGCACTAGAAAAGATGAAAAGCCATGCTCAAATGAGTTGTATTAATTAAAAAAAATATATATATCCACAACTTGAGGAAGGATTAATAATGCAGCGAGCAACAAATTTTTGTCCTATGTTATCCTGCCCTTCTCCCCAGGGTCCATTAACTTTCAGTCTCATCATGCACTTCATGTCCAAAGTCCTCTTCAGTTTTTGGCAAAAACGGCCTAATGTTCATCATTGTATACAAACACAGCAGGCCACAACAGTTCAATCAGTGAATAATATGGGTATTTCATTCAGTTTATGTTGTGGGATGAATGTTAGAAGAATGTTAGAGAAAACGCTTTAGGAAGGGACTTGAATAAGGACAAGCAGTTAAGTTGTCAAATGTAACAAAATTAAGAGATACTGAAACAGGCATGATTGCAAACAGCCAAATGGACAGAATCCCCCTAATTTTGGCCCACATCTAACCAGTGATCAAACATGAGATTACAAATTTCAAAAGTATAGTTTCCAACAGAATTGCATCACAAGGTTATTTTCTGTTTTAACTGAATAAGAATAAAGCAGCAGCCTAATTTTTATATGCACTTTTTATATACTAACTAGTCCATGCAGTCCTAACTGTGGGGAAAACCTGAGTATTTGTGCTTTATTAGGTATCAGAGGACCAACATATCAACTGTAAGTTATACCATGTATAGATTTCTTTGGTATTTTTCCCCCCTCTCCAGTTAAGCCATTCTTAACATACTTGTCCCAGGTTCTCTGATCTTTTCATGATCATGCCCCATCCTTTATTCTCATGGAGGATATTAAGCAGGTTTTCTATTTGGCTACTGATTTTGAGAACCACATAAGAAATCCGTATCTTTCTGTTGTGGGTTTAAAGAGCTGACAGAGTAAAACTCTCAAACAAATTGGAGAGAAAAAACAGAATTATATTTGGAGAAAGTTAACAGATAGAAATTACAAAGCAGCTACAGAATCCATAAGCGAACCCCCTGAATTTTCCCCCAACCCAAAACTAAATCTA
>VWZE01015764.1:1442-14783 GCA_013396675.1 Eubucco bourcierii
CCCTTGTCAATAGTCCCTTCCCAGTCTTCCTGCAGCCCCTTTCAGATCCTGCAAGGCCACTCCAAGCTCTCCTGGAAGCCTTCTCTTCTCCAGGCTGCAGAGCCCCAACTCTCTCAGCCTGTCCTCACAGCAGAGCTGCTGCAGCCCTCTCAGCATCTTGGTGGCCTCCTCTACACTGGCTCCAACACTTCCATGGCCTTGCTGTGCTGGGGGCTCCAGAACTGCACCCAGGACTGCAGGTGGGGTCTGAGGAGAGCAGAGCCAAGGGGCACAATCCCCTCCTTTGCCCTGCTGCCCACACTGCTCTTGCTGCAGCCCAGCACACAGTTGCTGTCTGGGCTGCACTCACACTGCAGCCTCATCTGGAGCTTTGCATCCCCCCAGACCCCCAGGGCCTGTTCCTCAGGGCCAACTGTTCCATGTCCTTCCTCTGCTGGTAAAGATACTGAACAAACCTGGACCCAATACTGATGCCTGTGGTACACCACTGGCTACAGGCCTCCATGCTGGCTCTGTGCCACCAGTCACAACCCTCTGAATTCTGTTGGATCATACCATGCTTGGACTTGATGATCTTGAATATGTCTTCCAATCTCAGTGATTCCAAGACTTCATCAGAAGGCTTCAGTGTGGTGCTGCTGATTTTGTCTCCTGCTTCCCGCACACATCTCCGGCCTCTGTGCTCCATTAGTAGCAGCTGCTGCTGCCTCTGAGGCATTGACTCATTCATGGTTTGTGTTTGCTAACTGCATTAAGGTCTTTAATTTAATTTTTTAGGCAGGAATGAGAGTTTGGAACATTATCAGAGGGAAGCCAGGCACTGCTTTCTTGTTTTCAAGTCACTGCTGTCTCTACTTGTGTAAGAAATGCACAGAGAGCAGCAGATGATCTAATCAGAGGAATAATTGAGTTCCATCAATGGATTCATTTGTTATTCCTCATTAAAGAAACAGGCAGTTTGGAAAACAAAGTCATCCACCCACCCATCCAGCTCTTCATCTGAGGCTTTCATTGATGGCTTTCTGCAGTGCCACGCTCCAGGGGCACACACAGAGTCCATTGCCTACTGGAGACTTAGCACTCAGCCTCCCTATGATAGAAGCTGAAGAGGACTTGAAGCTGGAGAAGGTGAAGGTCCTCATGTCTTAAAGGAACATCCACCTAAACAAGCCTGAGGAGTGTGGCTGAACAATTGTGTTCCCAGATGAGATCTTGCTTGTTAATTGCAAATTCCTAGCAATAAAATCACATTAAAATAGAGGTTGGTAGCCATCTTGGGCCTCATTTCTCCATATAGAGGTTCACAGCCATCTTGGGCCTTATTTCTCCTAATAGAGGTTCACAGCCATCTTGGGCCTCATTTCTCCTAATAGAGGTTCACAGGCATCTTGGGCCTCATTTCTCCATATAGAGGTTCACAGCCATCTTGGGCCTCATTTCTCCTAATAGAGGTTCACAGCCATCTTGGGCCTCATTTCTCCATATAGAGGTTCACAGCCATCTTGGGCCTCATTTCTCCATATAGAGGTTCACAGCCATCTTGGGCCTCATTTCTCCTATTAGGGGTTCACAACCATCTTGGGCCTCATTTCCCCACCCTCCTTCTCAAAACCAGGGGCCAGGATAAGCTCAGATCAAGTTTCACAGGGTTGTGTCCAGCTGAGTTCTGGATGGCTGCAAACCTCTGGATGGCTGCAAACTTCTGTCAGTGCTTTGTTGCCCTCATTTTGACGCAGTCTTTTTATTCCAGCAGTTGGAATTTTCCCTGCTGCAGCTACTGCCTCTTGCTCCTCATCCTTTTGCTGTACACCTGCAAGAAGCTCCTGCCTCTGTTTTCCCTTCAACCCCCACCAGAGAGTTGCAGGCTCTTGTGCCAGCTGAAGCAGCAGAGCCTCCTCAGCCTCTCCCCGCATACCAAGTGCTGAGCTCCCCTAGCTCTTCACTGGCCTCTCCAGGAGCCTTTCCTCAGCTTGCCAGTGATGTCCCTGCACTGCTGGTCATTGGGCTGGCCAAAGCCCAGGTGTGTGTCCTGGGTGGAGGACAGCAATCCTGTCCCACTCGTGCTAAAGCAGACCTGCAGTATGCAGTTTGCCCACGTTGCCACAAGGGCACACTGGTGGCTCATGTTCAGGACCCCCAAGGGCTCTGTCTGTAAGACTCCCACCCAGGCAGTGCTTCCCAGCCTCTATTGGCCACAGACTCACAGCATGGCAGGGGCTGGAAGGGACCTCCAAAGCTCAGCCAGTCCAACCCCTGCCAGAGCAGCAGCACCCAGACCAGATCACACAGGAACACATCCAGGTGGGTTTTGAATATCTCCAGAGAGGGAGACTCCACAACCTCCCTGGGCAGCCTGTGCCAGGCTTCTGGCACCCTCACAGGCAAAAAATTCCTCCTCATGTTTCCATGGAACTTGCTCTGCCTCAGCTTCCACCACTGCCCCTTGTGCTGGCACTGGGCATCACCCAGCAGAGCTGGCTCCAGCCTCCTGGCACTCACCTGCACAGCTTTAGAAGCATTGCTGAGGTCACCTCTCAGTCTCTCCTCTCCCAGCAGCACAGCTCCAGCTCCCTCAGGCTCTCCTCTTCCCAGAGCTGTTCCATTCCCTTCAGCAGCTTTGTGGCTCTGGGCTGGACTCTCTCCAGCAGTTCTGTGTCCCTCTTGAACTGGGGGGGCAGAACTGGACACAGTACTCCAGATGTGGCCTCAGCAGAGCAGAGTAGAGAGGGAGGCTGCATGGGGTTACTCTGTTTGAAGCACACTAAGTCTGTCTTGGCTGCTCTTCTTGGAGGTCTTGGCAGCCCATTCCTTTGGCTTGTCAATAGCAGCATCCTGGCTACTTGTCCCAGCTGGATTTCACCTGTGACTGCAGTGTGGTGCACTCTGTTCCATCACTCAGGTCATGAAGGCATTGAGCAGTGTCAGCCCTTACAGTGGCCAGTGAAGGATGCTGCTGGTACCCAGCCATGAGCTAGGCTTCAAACTTGATACCACTTACTGGTGTTTCCTGTTCCTAGAGGTAAAACCACTGCCCAGAACACACAAACAAAAGGTCTGCTCCAGTATCATACAACCAGAGAACCATTTCAGCTGGAAAAGGTCTTCAGGTTTATCCAGTCCACCCATTCCTACCTCTGCCAAGCCTCATGCTAAACCCTGTCCCTCATGCACCACAGCTCTGAGGTTTTAAATTGCCTCCAGGGGTGGGAGTTCATCCACCTCCCTGTGGAGCCTGCTTGGGCTCTGGGAAACTTTTCAGGGAAGAAGTTTCTTGTAACATCCTATCTAAACCTCTCATCTTAGCTTTTGTTGCTAGGGAGAAGAGATCAGCTCCTACCTGGCTTCAACTTCCCTTCAGGCAGTTGTAGAGAGCCAGAAGGGCTCCCCTCAGCCTTCTCTTCTCCAGACTAGCCAACCCCAGCTCCCTGGGCTGCTCCTCACCAGCCCTGTTCCCCAGACCCCTCAGCAGCCTCAGTGCTCTTCTCTGGGCACCCTCCAGCCCCTCAATGTCTTTCTTATGCTGTGGCACCCAGATCTGAGCCCAGCACTCAAGCTGTGGCCTCACCAGGGCCCAGTTCAGGGGCAGCATCAGTGCCCTGCTCCTGCTGGTCACACTGGTTTAGATCCAGGCCAGGGTGCTGGAGGCCTTCTTGGCCAGCTGGGCACACTGTAATAAGGTCATCAAGCCCAACCAGAACCCAGCCACCATGATCTCTGAACTCTATCCTGAGGCACCACAGCTCTTCAACACCTCCAGCCATGGGGACTCCACCACCTCCCTGGGCAGCCTGTCCCAACCCCTCATCACTCTTTTTCCTCATCTCCAACCTAACCCTACCCTGGCACAACTCCAGCCCAGTTCCTCTCTCCTATCTCTGCTCACCTGGGAGAAGAGCCCAACCCCAGCCTCACCCCAACCTCCCTCCAGGTAGCTGTAGAGAGCAATGAGGTCTCCCTCAGCCTTTTCTTCTCCACACTGACCACCCCCAGCTCCACCACCTGCTCCTCTTATGATGCTCTCCAGACCCCTCAGCAGGCCCAGTGCCCTTCTCTGGGTACCCTACAGCCCCTCAGTGTCTTTCTTATCCTGTGGCACCCAGGCCTGACCCCAGCACCCAAGCTGTGGTCTTACCAGGGTCCGGTCCAGTCCATGGACACCATCAGTGCCCTGCTCCTGCTGGTCACACTGCTTTAGATCCAGGCCAGGGTGCTGGAGGCCTTCTTGGCCAGCTGGGCACACTGCTGGCTACTGTTCTGCCATCCACCAGTACATCTGGATCCTTTTCCACCAGGCATATGACATCTTTACTACTAATCATAGAACGGTAAGGTCAGAAGGGACCTCAAAGATCAGCCAGTTCCAACCCCTTGCCATAGGCAGGGACACCTCCCACTAGCACAGCTCACTCAAGGCCTCCTCCAACCTGGCCTTGAACACCTCCAGGGAGGGAGCAGCCACAGCCTCCCTGGGCAACCTGTGCCAGTGTCTCACCACCCTCACTGCAAACAACTTCCTCCTAACATCCACTTTCAATCTCCCCTCTGACACTTCAAACCCATTCCTCCTCCTCCTGCCATTCCCAGACCTTGTCAATAGTTCCTCCCCAGCCTTCCTGCAGCCCCCTTCAGATCTTGCAAGGCCACTCCAAGCTCTCCTGGAAGCCTTCTCCTCTCCAGGCTGCAGAGCCCCAACTCTCTCAGCCTGTCCTCACAGCAGAGCTGCTGCAGCCCTCTCAGCATCTTGGTGGCCTCCTCTGCACTGGCTCCAACACTTCCATGTCCTTCCTGTGCTGGGGGCTCCAGAGTTGCACCCAGGACTGCAGGTGGGGTGTGAGGAGAGCAGAGCCAAGGGGCACAATCCCCTCCCTTGCCCTGCTGCCCACACTGCTCTTGCTGCAGCCCAGCACACAGTTGCTGTCTGGGCTGCATGAACACTGCAGCCTCAGGTTGAGCTTTGCATCAATCCAGACTCCAAGATCCTTTTCCTCAGGGCTGCTCTCAGCCATTCCCCACCCAGCCTGGAGCTGTGCTTGGCATTATAATAATATCATTGCTACTAATACCATTGCTATTAGCCCAATCTGCCATTATTTCTTTGAATGGAAATATTTTTGTTACACTCAGAAAAAGACAATACTTAGAGATGCTGTGCCAGATCCTCTTGATATTAGCAGGCTGCAACAGAAACTGAGCTACATCAGCCCTAACATCCTGGTATGGGTGGAAACATCTAGGAGTAGAAAGGTTTGACTGGGGAAAAAAAGCAACAGCAAGAGCAGATTAATTAGAAGTAATTGAAGTCATTAAAGGAATTTAACCAGAACAAAAGTACACGGGAAACTCTTTTTTTCTAGGCTGGACAACTGTGTTCTTCTAAGATTTCAGACTCAAGCTCAGCACTAAATACATAGGAAGGACATGGGCCTGATGGAGCAGGTCCAGAGGAGGCCATGAAAATGCTCAAGGGGTTGGAGCAGCTCTGCTCTGGGGACAGGCTGAGGGAGCTGGGGGTGTGCAGCCTGCAGAAGAGAAGGCTCCAGGCAGACCTAAGAGCAACCTGCCAGGACCTGAAGGGGCTCCAAGCAGGCTGCACAGAGACTGTTTGCAAAGGGCTGCAGGGACAGGACAGGGCAATGGCTGCAAACTAGAGCAGAGCAGCTTGAGATTGGCTGTGAGGAACAAGTTGTGCAGCAGGAGGCTGCTGGAACACTGCAACAGGTTGCCCAGGGAGGGGGTTGAGGCTCCATGGCTGGAGATATTGCAGGTGAGGCTGGAGAGGGCTGTGGGCAACCTGCTCTAGTGGAGGATGTCCCTGCTGAGTGCAGAGGGTTTGGGCTGGATGAGCTGTGGAGCTCCCTTCCAGCCCAGCCCATGCTGTGACTCCAGGCAGGGCAGTAACTCTCTGTACTTCCTTACACAGGTTTGCTTCTCTGCCAGTCAACTCGTGAAGATATTTTTACCAAACAGCTCCTCCTCCATTTCTAAGGAGCACTTCAAGCAAATCAGTCCAGCTATCATTCAGCAGCTGCTAAGTTGTTCATGTCAGCTCCCTGATTCCAAGCAGACAAAGCTTCCACCAACAACTTTGGAAAGTGAGTTATGTTTTTATCAGTACTGTGGAAATTCAGAGAATCACAGAACACCTCCAGTGGGAAGAGACCTCCAAACCATTCCAGTGCTGGAGAAGCCTTCCAGGGCACAAAGAGCTCCTAAGAGGCAGCCTGAGCCTGCCCTGGGGCAGCTTGGAACCATTGCCTCTGCTGCTGGCCCTTGGCACCAAGGAGCAGAGGCTGCCCCCTGCTCACTGCCACCTCCCTGCAGGCAGCTGCAGAGAGCAATCAGCTCTGCCCTCAGGCTCCTCTGCTGCAGCCTCAACCCCCCCAGCTCCCTCAGCCCCTGCTCAGCCCCAGCTGCTCCAGGCCCTTCTCCAGCCTGGCTGCCCTGCTCTGGGCACGCTGCAGCCCCTCAATGGCCTTGCTGCAGTCAGGGGCCCAGAGCTGAGCACAGCACTCGAGCTGTGGCCTGCCCAGTGCTGAGCACAGGGGCATGAGCCCCTCCTGGCCCTGCTGCCCACCCTGCTGCTGAGCCCAGCCAGGATGCCAGTGGCTTTCTTGCCCACCTGGGCACTGCTGCCTCATGCTCACTCACTGCCAACCAACACCCCCAGGGCCCTCTCCCAGCTGCAGCTTTCCAACCACACCTGCCCAGGTGTGGATCTTCCCATGGGGTTGTTGTGACCCGGAGGCAGGACCTGGGCCTTGGCCTTGTTGCACTACAATGAGCCTTGGCCCTGAAAGGGCTGCAGGGGCTTAGCTTCTGCATGCATTTCATACATCACAATAAGATTTCTGTCCCCTGCAGCTTATGCATTTACCATTCCATAGCAGATGTCAGGTAACAGCTCTGTGCTGTGAGGTGAGGGCATTCCATGCCCTCAGTGTCCTGCTAGACAGAAATCTATTTTAGTGTGTAAGGCTCTAAGCTTTGGGCTCTTCATTTCTTAGAGGACTGCTTGATTCCCTGCAGCTGAGCCAGGACAGGTGTTTTTGAGTGGAGGGCAGGTCAGTGCTGGCCTAGCTGGGGAGATTCTCCCCACCAGGTTCAGACTGCAGTCCTTACACTGCTCACATACAGCCTCCAGGTTACCTTAGCTGCATCTTGTACTGTGCTGTGCCAGGTGAGGAGACACTGCAACAGGTTGCCCAGGGAGGCTGTGAATGCCCTCTGGAGGTCACAGAATCACAGAAACATTCCAGGTGGCAAAGCCCCTCAGGGTCACCAAGTCCAACCAATATCCCTGCTCTACAAGATTCACCTTAAACCAGAGCCCCAAGCACCACAGCCAAAGGACTTTTAAGCACCTCCAGGGTTGGTGACTCCACCACCAGCTTTGTTCCCCTTCTCTGGACTTGCTCCAGCACTTCTCCTGGCACTACATCTGCATGACTCTCAGTACTGTGAGGAAGACTCCACCACTGCCCTGGCTAAGCTGCTCCAATGCCTGATTCCTATTTCAGCACATCATTGTTCCTAGTATCCAACCTAAACTTCCTTTGGCTCCATCTGGGCCCATTTTCTCTTGTTTTGGCACTTGGTACTTGGTTGGACAGACTGACCCCACCTGGCTCCAGCATCCTTTCAGCCAGAAGGTCTCTCCTCACCCCTCTCCAGACTCAACAAGCCCAGCTTCCTCAGCTGCTCCTCCAGACCCTTCCCCGGCTTTGTTCCCCTTCTCTGGACTTGCTCCAGCACTTCAATGTCCTTCTCGTGGGGAGGGCCCCAAAACTGAAGGCAGGATTCAAGATGTGGCCTCACCCAGTGCTAAGCAGAGGGGTAAAATCCCTTCCCTGGCCACACCACTGCTGACACAAGGCAGGATGCTGTTGGCCTCCCTGGCCACACCACTGCTGACACAGGGCAGGATGCTGTTGGCCTCCCTGGCCACACCACTGCTGACACAGGGCAGGATGCTGTTGGCCTCCCTGGCCACACCACTGCTGACACAGGGCAGGATGCTGTTGGCCTCCCTGGCCAGCTGGCCACACTGCTGGCTCCTGCTCAGCTGCCTATCAAGCAGCAAATGAAACTCCCTGAGCTTCTATCTGACCAGGAACTGCCTAACCTAGGGAATGTGCACACAGGGGCAGAGGTGTCCCTGCTGCCTGCAGGGGCTTGGACAAGTTGACTTTTGAGGGTCCCTTCCAACCCACTGAAGTCTGTGCAATGCCAGCAGTGCCAGGGGGCTGCCTGTGGGTGGGAGATGGGAGTGCAGCAGACAGGGTCACAGAAACATTCCAGCTGGCAAAGCCCCTCAGGAGCACCAAGCCCAGCCCAGATCCCTGCTCTACGAGGTGCAGCCTAAACCATAGCCCCAAGCACCACAGCCAAACCACCTTTAAGCACCTCCAGGGTTGGGGACTCCACCACCTCCCTGGGCAGCTCATTCCAGTCCCTCACCACTCTTGCTGGGAAAAATGTTTCCTAATGTCCAGTCTAATCCTACCCAGTGGCAGCTTGAGGCCATTCCCTCTTGTTCCATCACTAATTCCCTGTGAGCAGAGCCCAGCAGCAGCCTCTGCATAGGTAGCTGCTTTCAGGTGGCTGCAGCCAGCCATGAGCTCTGCCCTCAGCCTCCTCTGTTTCACACTGCCCAGTCCCAGCTCCTTCACTCTCTCCTCACCATATTTCCTCTCCAGGCCCTTCCCAGCTTCCTTGCCCTCCTCTGCACTGGCTCCAGCACCTCCACAGCTCTCTTGCCTTGAGGTGCCCAAAGCTGAACACAAGCCTCCAGCTGTGGCCTCCCCAGAGCCATGAGGTCTGCCCTCAGCCTCCTCTGTTTCACACTGACCATCTCCAGCTCCTTCAGTTGCTTTGAAAACAGAGGCCTTGAGCAACCTGGGCTCATGGGAGGTGTCCCTTGCCCATGGCAGGGGTTTGGAACTGGATGACTTCCAAGGTGCCTTCCAAGCCAAGTCATTGTGTGAACCTCTGAATCCACCACGCAGCTGAGTTCTGTGTGAGTGTTGCTGCTTTTTTTTTTTTTTCCTGTTGTGATGTTTTACAGCAGAGAAGCTTTGAGGAAAGTGCTGTGGGGACAGAAGGCAGCAGAAAAGCAGGCACCTGGGCAGCAGGGCTTGTGTGGCAGAGCTGGGACAAGGACTGAGCCACAGCATAATCGGATTACTTCCAGTTGGCCTCACGTGCCCTTGCTTCCAGGGATTTCTGTGCCATCTGTTCTGCTGATTCAGCTTCTCCTGTAGCCAGTCCCTACTCCAACCTCCCCTCCCCAGACAAAAAAAAATAGAGAATCCAGTGTGGCCAAAGAGCTTCTTAAGGTGTAACCTGGCTGTAATGTCTGGGAAATGCTTACAAACCCAGGTGTGCTGGTGGAATTATTTCTGCTGGGGGGATGTGGGAGCAGGGAATGAGCACAAAAAAAAAAAGGAATGGACAAGTGGTGATAATCCCCTGCAGCTAGAGCAGGGCTCCAAATCAGTGCCTTCAAGACTTTAATCCTAATACCTGCATGACCAGGTCCAGATTTACCAGGAGCTAATAAGTTTGTCTCACATCATGTTGGCCTCCAGGTCTTAGGAAGCAGCACTTCAGATGTGGCAGGAATAGCAGGGGGATGGAGAAAAGCTGGAGGTGGGGAGAGTCAGCCTGGAGGTGAGGAGGAAGTTGTTCAGCATGAGAGTGGTGAGAGCCTGGCAGGGGATGCCCAGGGAGGTGGTTGAGGCCCCATCCCTGGAGGTGTTTAAGGCCACGTTGGATGAGGCTGTGGGCAGCCTGCTCTAGGGAAGGGTGTCCCTGCCCATGGCAGGGGGTTGGAACTGCATGATCGTTGTGGTCCCTTCCAGCCCTGACTGATTCTATGATTCTGTGATTCTGTGATTCTATGATTCATGGAAATTCATGGGCACCAAAGTGCCCTTGTGGCCAAGGGAGTGCATGGGCACCAACGTGCCCTTGTGGCCAAGGGAGTGCATGGGCAGCAAAGTGCCCTTGTGGCCAAGGGAGTGCATGGGCAGCAAAGTGCCCTTGTGGCCAAGGGAGTGCATGGGCAGCAAAGTGCCCTTGTGGCCAAGGGAGTGCATGGGCAGCAAAGTGCCCTTGTGGCCAAGGGAGTGCATGGGCAGCAAAGTGCCCTTGTGGCCAAGGGAGTGCATGGGCAGCAAAGTGCCCTTGTGGCCAAGGGAGTGCATGGGCAGCAAAGTGCCCTTGTGGCCAAGGGAGTGCATGGGCAGCAAAGTGCCCTTGTGGCCAAGGGAGTGCATGGGCAGCAAAGTGCCCTTGTGGCCAAGGGAGTGCATGGGCAGCAAAGTGCCCTTGTGGCCAAGGGAGTGCATGGGCAGCAAAGTGCCCTTGTGGCCAAGGGAGTGCATGGGCAGCAAAGTGCCCTTGTGGCCAAGGGAGTGCATGGGCAGCAAAGTGCCCTTGTGGCCAAGGGAGTGCATGGGCAGCAAAGTGCCCTTGTGGCCAAGGGAGTGCATGGGCAGCAAAGTGCCCTTGTGGCCAAGGGAGTGCATGGGCAGCAAAGTGCCCTTGTGGCCAAGGGAGTGCATGGGCAGCAAAGTGCCCTTGTGGCCAAGGGAGTGCATGGGCAGCAAAGTGCCCTTGTGGCCAAGGGAGTGCATGGGCAGCAAAGTGCCCTTGTGGCCAAGGGAGTGCATGGGCAGCAAAGTGCCCTTGTGGCCAAGGGAGTGCATGGGCAGCAAAGTGCCCTTGTGGCCAAGGGAGTGCATGGGCAGCAAAGTGCCCTTGTGGCCAAGGGAGTGCATGGGCAGCAAAGTGCCCTTGTGGCCAAGGGAGTGCATGGGCAGCAAAGTGCCCTTGTGGCCAAGGGAGTGCATGGGCAGCAAAGTGCCCTTGTGGCCAAGGGAGTGCATGGGCAGCAAAGTGCCCTTGTGGCCAAGGGAGTGCATGGGCAGCAAAGTGCCCTTGTGGCCAAGGGAGTGCATGGGCAGCAAAGTGCCCTTGTGGCCAAGGGAGTGCATGGGCACCAAGGTGCCCTTGTGGCCAAGGGAGTGCATGGGCAGCAAAGTGCCCTTGTGGCCAAGGGAATGCATGGGCACCAATGTGCCCTTGTGGCCAAGGGAGTGCATGGGCACCAATGTGCCCTTGTGGCCGAGGGAGTGCATGGGCAGCAATGTGCCCTTGTGGCCAAGGGAGTGCATGGGCACCAACGTGCCCTTGTGGCTAAAAGGGCCAGGGGCATCCTGGAGTGCCTCAGAAAGTGTGGCCAGCAGGGCTAGGGAGGTTCTCCTGCCCATCTGCACTGCCCTGCTGAGGGTACAGTTGCAATGCTGAGGGTGCTGGAGTAATGAGGGGTCCACAGCTTCTCTGGGCAACCTGCTGCAGTGCCTCAACACCTTCCTAAGTAAAGAACTTCTTCCTAATGCCCAATCTAAACCTACCCTGCTCTAGTTTGGAGCTCCCAAGTTTAGGAGGACAGGGACCTGCTGGAGAGAGTCCAACAGAGAGCCAGGAGGATGCTGAAGGGACTGGAAGAGCTCTGCTGTGAAGAAAGGCTGAGAGCCCTGGGGCTGGTTAGGCTGGAGAGGAGAAGGCTGAGAGGGGATCTGTGCAGTGTCTATCAATAGCTGAGAGGTGAGGGTCAGGATAAAAGTGCCAGGCTCTGTTTGGGGGTGCCCAGGGATAGGACAAGAAACTACAGGTACAAGCAGGAACCCAGGAGGTTCCAGCTCAAGATGAGGAGAAACTTGTTTGGTGTTAGGGTGCTGGAGGCCTGGAGCAGGCTGCCCAGAGAGGTTGTGGAGTCTCCTTCTCTGGAGCCTTTCCAACCCCACCTGTATGTGTTCCTGTGTGCCCTGCCCTGGGTGATGCTGCTCTGGCAGGGGTGTTGGCCTGGATGATCTCTGGAGGTCCCTTCCAAGCCCTAACATTCTATAATTGTATAATTTGCTCCAAAATTCATATACTTAGAACCTGCACTGGATGCTTGCATTCCCCTGAGGTTCCAGGCCTTGGTTTGTGTTCTGACTGATTTAGTTGTTGCCAGTAAGGACACAGAGGTGTGGCAGGTGAGGACACAGGAAGCTGTCAGGAGAGAAAAGTTGCAGCCCACTGCTCCCTGTGCTGCTCTCCTCTGCACAGGTACAGCCTGCTTAGCTCTCTAGGTCTGACACTTGAAAGCACCAGGCAATACCTGCACAGCCTGAGAAAAAGGAACCTTGCTGAGGCTTCCAAATCTGTCATCTGCAGAGGGCTAGAAAAAAGCCTTTGTGGCACCATCAGACACTGCTCTCTGCTTGCTGCAGAGATGGCAAAACAGTCTCCAGACTAAGTGGAAACTGATCCCCAACCAAACAGGCACAAATACAAACTCTGCATGATGCATGAAAAAAGCTCATGGAAAGCAAAAGCTGCATGAAAAGCTCCAGATGAGGCTGCAGTGTGAGTGCAGCCCAGACAGCAACTGTGTGCTGGGCTGCAGCAAGAGCAGTGTGGGCAGCAGGGCAAGGGAGGGGATTGTGCCCCTTGGCTCTGCTCTCCTCAGACCCCACCTGCAGTCCTGGGTGCAGTTCTGGAGCCCCCAGCACAGGAAGGCCATGGAAGTGTTGGAGCCAGTGCAGAGGAGGCCACCAAGATGCTGAGAGGGCTGCAGCAGCTCTGCTGTGAGGACAGGCTGAGAGAGTTGGGGCTCTGCAGCCTGGAGAAGAGAAGACCTTGGAGTGGCCTTGCAAGATCTGAAGGGATCTACAGGAAGGCTGGGGAGGGACTATTGACAAGGTCTGGGAATGATAGGACAAGGGGAATGGGTTTGAAGTGTCAGAGGGGAGATTGAAAGTGGATGTTAGGAGGAAGTTGTTTGCAGTGAGGGTGGTGAGACACTGGCACAGGTTGCCCAGGGAGGTCTTCTGTGCTCCACAGCCTCCCTGGAGGTGTTCAAGGCCAGTTTGGAGGAGGCCTTGAGTGAGCTGTGCTAGTGGGAGGTGTCCCTGCCTATGGCAGGGGGTTGGAACTGGCTGAGCTTTGAGGTCCCTTCCAACCTTACCCTTCTATGATTCCATCATTCAATCAAGGCTCCCTTCTCTTGTCCCATGGTTGTTTCCCTACAGAGTATGGTTACAGCTCTCTCGCTGTCCTGCTCATCACCATCGGATCTATGTTTGGCACCAGCCTCATCCTCTTCAACTCCTGTCAGGAAACCTACACACTCCTCCTGCAGCTCTTCGTGGGCTTGGCTGTCGGGACCCTGTCTGGAGATGCTCTGCTACATCTCATCCCTCAGGTAGCTCACAGACTATTTGGGGATGTTATCATGTGGGCATCTGCACCTGCACACACCTCCACCTGCACACACATCCACACACCTGC
>VWZE01015775.1:0-12232 GCA_013396675.1 Eubucco bourcierii
CTGCAGACATGGCACCCAAAAGCTCTGCAGCAGCCCTAAGGCCAGTTTGGAGGCAGCCTGAATGACAAGCAGAGGATAATCAGGAAAGAGCTATCATCCAGTGTCCAGCTGTGACTTCTCCCAGGCACCTGCAACACCTCTGACCCTAAGGAGGTGCCTTTGCCTTTGGATGGCAGAAGCTCTACCTCAAAGGTGCTACCACTCAAGCACGGCACAGCGAGCCCCAGCCTCACTTCACTCCCCTTGTGTCTGGGCAAGCACCGCCAGAAGCACTAACTTCACCGTGATAGAGCTCCATGTCTTTGTCTCTTAGGCAGAGAGAGCCTCCTCAGAAGCCCTGAGCGCGAGATTGAGCTTTTAGGGACCTTCTGTGCCGCTGGGACTGCACGGCCGTTCCTTTTGCTGGCTTGGAGCCAGGTGAGCACCTTCCCTGCCTGAGGCAGTGCCTCCCCGGCAGCGACCAGCTGCCGCCAGAGTGCCTGGGCAAAGGCAGAGAGATTGGGAGGCCAAGGCATGCCCCTCCAGCACGGGACCTGGCCTCTGCGCAGGGATGAACATCTGCGGAGCTCCCGGACCTCGCTGCAGCGAGCAGCCTGAATGCAAAGTGGTGGTGGAACGGGCGTTTCCTCTTGCCCTGAAGAGCCCTCCAGAAGATTTGGCTCTACCGCAGCCCCTCTTTCTGCCTTCTGCGGGACTAATGCCGTGCAGGACCGGTGGGAAAGGCAGGCAGCTTGGACTTGGCACTTTGCTTTCAAGCTACTCGCTCCTCCCCTGGATGCCTTTCCCCTGGTGGCAGGATCAGCTGCGAGGAAAGCCGCAGGGGGGAAGAAAGCCTGCTGACAGGCTAAAGACTGCTGGCAGAGACCAGCCAGCGGCACGCACACCAGACTGGGGAGGAGTTGCCACACAGCGAAAGAGTGTCACAGCTAGGATGGGAACTGCTGCTTCCCTGCCATTGGCACCCTGCAGCACCGCTTCTCCTGGCAGCTGCCCCCCAGCATTAAAAAGGTGGGCGACCCAGTGGAGGATACTTACGGGCTGCCCATCTGGCTAGGCGCGAGATGACAGACGCTGGAGAGGGCTGAGGTGCCGCCCGGCTGCGCCGAGCCGCTCCTGCCTGCTGTCAGGTTCCCGGCAGCCTGCGCTCTGGCACCACCTGCCCTCTGCCTGCTTTCTGTTTCGGTTCTGAGGGCCGTGGGAGCCGGATTAGATGCTCCTCCCCGATAGCGCGTCAGTAAGTAGGAGCAAGAAAACAAGCCAAGCCCAGACACCGCTGCCCGAGGCAGGTTTGCACTTTCTTCTGCCTGTGCCAACTGACCTGAACAACTGCATGGTTTAACCTCACACAGAAAACTCTGCTGCTACGCTGGCTTGGGTGTCTGTGGAGGCTGACAAGCGTTCGTTTGGTATGGACGCTGCTGTGGAGGTGACTGACGGTCCCCATGCTGACTCCACATTGTTAGAACTCACTGACCATTTGCCTTTCTCGCACTTTGAACGCTGTTCTCCTCTTTCTGCTTCCCAGACCCAGCCGCTTCTGTGCTCCCCCTCACCTGCAGACACAGTGCTCAGGCAACAAGAAACCTCCGAAGCCATGAGTGGTCTGAGGGGCAAAATTCCTCCTGCTTTAGTCTTCCTGGCCAGATATGAACCATTGTTTCGGTTCTAGAAGCAGCCTTGGAGGTGGATTTGTTACAGAGGTGTATGTTGGGGGTGATACGTGTGGGACATAGAGCCCTGAAGCTGTTCTCAGAGTCCCACCTAGTGATTTCACATTTAGGCACGGTCTGGAAACCTCCAGGTGGTACACAGGTTGTGAGCCTGTAATATTGCACACACATCCAAGAGCACAAGGCAGGTAGAAGAAAGTATGTAAGGAAGCCCCAAGAGACAGCTCAGTGGATGGAGTCATCAGGCAGGTTGCAGTGGGGAGGTCCTTTCCTATGTGACCTGTGTGAATGGAATTACTGTAGCACTGAGGAGAAGGATCTGGACTGAGGTGGTTCAGTTGGCTTGCACAGGAGCTATGGTGGGGATGGAAGACTTGCAGCCTATTCAGCTTGGAGCTGAATATGGCAGTTGTTCAACACTGTGGCTGCTGGGTGGGAAACTGAGTTAGGAGCAGAGGTCACTGAGGCAAGATCTCTGTTCCAGCAAGGAAACATACATTGGCAGGAGGCATGTTTGTGCCCTCAAGGGCAGCAGTTTTGCCTCACATGACTCACTTTTCTGTAATTCAGTAAGGAAAAGGGTGTATGGCTTGGGTCTGGTGATTGGCCAACTCCTTAGCTGACCTCAGCACTGCAGGGGAGGTTGTTGTTTTGCTGCCACAAGCAGCTTTTTTTTCACAAACATCCTCATTTCACATTGTGCTCCTGCTTTGCTGGGGCAGTCAGGATGACTGCCACACTTGGTCTTCTCCATCATGCCACAGCACTCCTCCCTCAAGCTGCTGTCCTCCTAGAGAGGTGTCTGATCCACTTCCCATCTTCTGCCTCTTGAGGAGTGTGACAGATGGCTATGCATCCAGGCTCTGCCCTTCACACACACGTCCGTCTTTCTGTCCTCCTCTGCATTGCTCAGAGCAATAAATACAGTGGTTTAGAAGATTGCTTTTGGAGTGGGGCATCTTGCTGGCCAGAGATGATTACCTGATTGTGCATCTATGGGAGAAGTGCTTCTCAGTCTTTCTCAAGGAGCTTTGTGTTTTCCTACCTGCAGAGTCTTGATCTCTGCTGCTTGTAATACCTCCTGGGATGCCAAAGCTGCCACCAGCGAGAGGTACAGACAAGCACTGGATTAAGATTTACCCTTGGTACCACTGACCACCTTATTCTGGAGGCCTCCTTCCATATCTTTGACTGCCTCCTTGGCAGGTAGTTGCCTTGCTTTCTTCCAGGCGTTTAGGCAGGGAAAATGGTGTCTGGAGGTTGGGCAGGATGCAATATGCCCTGCAGTTCTTCCTAGGGACGTTTTACAGGTGTCCTCTGGCTTCAGATGCTCAAAGCCTGTGTCAGGATGGAGCAGCAGGGGAAGATAGGTGTGGAGAAAGCAGGGGGATGATCATCAGCATGTCTCATGGAGAAAGAGTGGGAAAGGAGAGGAGAAAGAGCAGGGCTTCTGCGTATGTGTACTGCAGGTAGGAGAGACTGGATGGAGTGTTTGGGCTGGTGAGGCCTTGTGGCTGTGGGTGGGAAAGGAGACGATGGTTTGGGTTTTTTCTGCATGGAAAACAGCCAAGTCACAATTGTGATTCATGAAGGAATATTAAGCTACCAAAAAAAAAAAAAAAGAAAAAAAAGAAAAATCCATCACAAACCAGATACAAATAAACATGATAATCACAATGCCAGAAGGAACACATGTAAAAAGCTGCTCAAGATGCTGTTGTGTTCAGCAAATGTGTATGAACCTGGAGGAAACCATACTGTATCGAAAAGGGACCTCACTTCCTACTCAGCCTGGCTGGTTTATTTTTAGTCTGGGAACCTGGACAAGCATGGTTTCTCAGTAGGATTAATTGCCACTGCTCTGTTTTCCTGATGCTGGGACTTAAAAAACCCCCACGAAACTCCCAAAAGAATGGCACACGATGCAAAAAGCTACTTACTGAATCAACAAGAGCACTAATAAAGCAGCCAGAAGTATAATGTTTAAGTACATGAAAAGACTATTACCCATGGAAATATTCATGTGACTTCTTTCTGAATGACTGTCCATGGACAGTCTGTGGATGTGGCACTTTGGGACAAGGTTTAATGGCCATAGTGTTCTTAGCAACCGCGGCGGAACCAAGTGGAACGATGTGGACTTTGCACAAAAATGTGTTCTCCATAAAACACCTCCAGGCAACTATAGGATAAATGCCTTCAGGGAGAGGGACAGCGCATAACAAGATCCGTGGCAGCCTTCCTCACCACAGGTGTGCTCATTTGAGCTCATGTGACTGAATCATGATTCAAAGTACCATACCTACAGCTGGATCTCCAGCTCCAAATCATGGAATTTACAGCTGGCTCAGTCATCTTAGAATCATAGAATGGTTTAGGTTGGAAGTGACCTCAAAGATCGTCTAGTTCCAACCTCCTGCCACAGGCAAGGACACCTCCCACTAGAACAGGTCACTCAAGGCCTCATCTAACCTAGCTTTGAACACCTCCAGGGAGGGAGCATCCACAACCTCCCTGGGCAACCTGTGCTGTGTCTCACCACCCTCACTGCAAAGAACTTCTTCCTAATACATAGTTTAAATCTTCCCTCTGTCATTTAAAACCCATTACCCCGTGTCCTGTAATGACAAGACCTTGTAAGTAGTCCCTCCCCAGCCCTCCTGTAGGCCCCCTTCAGATACTGGAAGGCTGCTACAAGGTCTCCTGGAAGCCTTCTCTTCTCCAGGCTGCAGAGCCCCAACTCTTTCAGCCTGGCCTCACAGCAGAGCTGCTGCAGCCCTCTGAGTATCTTCGTGGCCTCCTCTGGACCCGCTCCAACACTTCCATGTCCTTCCTGTGCTGGGGGCTCCAGAACTGCACACAGGACTCCAGGTGGGGTCTGACAAGAGCATAGTAAAGGGGCAGAATCCCCTCCCTTGCCCTGCTGGCCACACTGCTCTTGCTGCAGCCCAGGACTCAGTTGCTGTCTGGGCTGTGCTCACACTGCAGGCTCATGTTGAGCTTTTCATCACCCCAGAGCCCCAAGTCTTTTTCCTCAGGGCTGCTCTCAGCCATTTGCCAGCCAGCCTGGAGCTGTGCTTGGGATTGCACAAGTGCTTGGGATTGTGCTTGGAATTGCACAAGTGAAATGCTGAACTGCTCACTGCATGTTTGCAAAGGGCTACAGGGGTCACTGCAGTTTTACATGACCTTAATATACACTCCTGATATTTGTTTCCCCTTTTACTGTTGGTTATTTCCTGGATTTATTTCACAAACAGTAAGTAAAAATGTACGGAAACTATTACTGTTGGCTAACTTCCATCCACGAGTTTACTAAAAGCAACACACCCACAACAGTTTATTTTGTTTTCTACAGGAAAACATCTTATGGAAACCACAGGCACCAAAGAAATAAGCATCAAGTAAACAAGGACAAACCCCAAATTTTAACCTATTCTTTTCCACAAAACAAGTAAGTATAGGTTTCAGGAAAATAAAAATCTCTTTGCTCTCCTGTGAAAGTATTTAATTAAATTTGTGGCTACATTTGCCTGTAAGCCTGGAAGGGCCACAAAAAATTATCAGGGGGTTGGAGCACTTCTGCTACAAAGGCAGGGTGAGGAAGCTGGGATTGTTCAGCCTGGAGAAGAGAAGGCTCCGGGGAGACCTAATTGCAGCTTTCCAGTACCTGAAGGGGGCTACAAGAAGGCTGGAGAGAGACTGTTTGCAAAGGCCTGTGGTGACAAAAGGCCATAGCTTCAAAGAAGAGCAGATTTAGATTGGATGTTAGGAGCAGGTGGTGGAACACTGGATTGGGTTGTCCAGGGAGGTGGTTGGGGCCCAATCTCTGGAGATATTCAAGGTGAGGCTTGACAGGGCTCTGGGCAACCTGATCTAGTTGAGGATGTCCCTGCTGACTGTGGGGGGTTGCACTAGATGACATTGGAAGTCCCTTCCAACTCAGACCAATATGGAGAATTCTATGATTCTCCGTAGGCATTGGGGTAGTCTGATGCAGACAGGGCCGGTGAGAGGACTTGCTTGCACACCTGGGAGAAGAACACAACTCTTGAACTGGTTATCTCCAAAGCACGGCTGACACCAGCATACATGGCCACCAGACTTCTTGTGCCTAATACTGGTGCCCTCCTCTTCATGCTGACCCCATGTCTTCTTACTCAGCTGCACTGCAGAACCTGACAGGCAGAAAACCACCTGCTTTTGGAACAAACCCACCATCATCTGTTCAACCTGGGTTGAGCTATAGGGAGAATTAATACTGTTGTTCTGTGCTGTTCATTTGAACTGTATGTCTACAGGCTACTCCATTGTTGAGAACTATTCTGACTGACTTATCCCTAAGGTTCTTCAAATTAGAGCCTGTTAAACTCCTGTAACTTTTCCTGGTAGCACCCAGGACAGAGATGTTAACAGGAAAAAAAAAAAAAAAAGAAAAGTCATAGCATACCTTAGTATCTAGTTTTAGCTGTCTGCATCGGGATCAGAGGCATCTGGGCTGTCAGAAGTTTGGCTGCTGTAAAAGACAAACTTTGTTTTATTTAATTTCCAGGTTTGGTGACTGCAAACAGAATTTTGCAGCATACATCCCAATAATTAGGTGTTTTCTGTAGCAGTCCTAGCTGTACAGCCATGGATGTGTTTGTAGAGACATGAATGCATTCCCCATGTGCCTGCCTTCCAGATCCACGTTTTCACTTTACAGACCTACAGCTAACCTACAAAAGGCAGGTAAATCTCCTAGAGAAAGCTTGGTTACTGAAACAGACATGGTCTATCCAGATGGCATCTCCTGCTTCTACCTAGGTTTCTTTTGTTTTACACACCTTTCCCCTCCCCAATCCTCTCACAGGACATCATCTTCTTTGTTCCTAGAGAGCCTTCTCCTAGTTCTCTGATGATGCATTAGAATCTTGTGTCTTTTTTAATTTCCTTGCAGTTCAGCAGCAGTTGGCAAGCTCAGCTCTTGATTTCTGTACTCTGGGCACTTCAGGTCTGATGAGATAGAGCCAAACCTATTAACGATTCCCCAATAAGGATGTGTACTAAAGTTTTTGTCTCCAATAAGTTATCATAAAGCCAGAGCTGTTCACAACACATAAATGCCCACCTCAGACAAATCACCTGCACAATTGATCTTGCAGTCCCTGTCTGCATTGGCACAGGAGAAGCTGATTGTGTTTAATTTGGTCAGCATTCAGATTCTTGCACTGCTATCAGTTACCTTGAATGTAACCCCTTTGTCTAGATGGAATCAGATGAGCATCTTCCATGCTTAATGAAATCAGTTTTACCCAAACCCAAAACAATATACCTCATGTTGTGACTACATTGTTCTGCAAAATGTAAGGCTGAAAAATAAGAGGAAATGGTTTCAAGTTGTGCCAATGGGGAAGCCAAGTTAGACATGAAGAGCAATTTCTTCCCCAGAAGGGTTGTCAAGCCCTGAACCAGACTGCCTATGTCAGTGGTGGAGTCTCTGTCCCTGGAGGGACTGAAAAGCTGTGCAGATGCAGTTCTGATGGACATGGTTTAGTGGTGACCTGGCAGTGCTGGGTTAATAGTTGGTCTTGATGATCTTAATGGTCTTTTCCAACCTAATGATTCTATGATTCTATGGTTTAAGTGATGCAACAGATCAGAGCCTGCACCAGTACAGTTTCATTTCTCCTCAGGAAGGCCACCTGGGGTAGATACAGAGCTCTACTTCCAAAGAACTGGCAATTACAGTTTGGCTATAGTAAGATTTGCATGCAGTTTTTTAAGGACTGTTAAATTAAGGAGTGTGACTATTAATAAAGTAACTTTAGTGACACCTCTAACATTTACTCTGTCACTCTTTAGGAGGTGCAGAGGGCACAGTAAATTGTGACATATATGACTAGTTCTAAGTTACCTGGTATCCCAGGCTAACATGTCAGAATTCAGGACCTTGAAGTTCACCTTGGCTTGCTGTTTCACTGCTTTCTTGTGTTCCTTCAGGCACAGATAATAATAAGAAACATCACTAATGTAGTTTACTGCTTAACAAAACCATTAACAAATTTATTATTGCCATACCCCTAGTAGAGTATTGTGTTTTGTCATGGTAAGATGAACTGAGGCAGGAAAAAAAGACCTAGGGGGGGAACTTTCCTTACGTCCTTGTTATGAACACAGTAGTTGAAGAGAGCATCACAAAAATGCTTTCCTATTGACTCCAAGTCTTTCATATCAAAACGAGTCATTTGTCTGCAGCCTGTAGCATCAATGGGAACAACACAGAAATGTCAGCCATCTTGCTGACTGCTGGGCATCTGTGATGTTTCAGGATGGTGGCTGGCAGCAGACTCACATATATTTCACTGACAGATTTTAGACAGGTCTGCGACTGCTGGAATTATATACAGTTGAAATTACAGATCATTGGTCTGCCTACATTAACAAATGTGTCCACTCAGAGGAGGTTAACTATACCCCACAGCTGACTGATTCCCTGTGATAAGATTTCCTAAAAAATACAACTAGTTTTAGTTACTGCTTTTAATAAGCCATCCACTCATGTTCTTCTTTCATGATAGGTATGGAGTAGTGGTCAAAAGTTGCTCATTTTGATGTTTTTTCCAACTCTTCTCTCAAATCATCATTCATTTCTACCCAGTAAGACAGAACACTAACAAGTAGACAGTACCTCAAGCTACCATTTTCCACGGAAAAAAAACCAAACCAACAAAACTAACAAAGGTCTTTTTTATAATTCCTACTAAATAGCCACAGGGAATTGTCTCACCCAACTTAAAGCCACTGAGAGAGGCTTCCAAAGTGTAGCTGTTGTTGATGCCCATCTTCCACTAAACCACTCAACCTGTGGCTTCTCTGCCCTTTCGCACTCTGAAATGGCAGTCTGGGAATAAGAAGGTAGACATCAGGTAAGGCAGGTACAGACATCAGCTTTAGAAGGAAATGCAATAAATTCTTTTCAACCCTGCAAGATTTTTAAAAAACAACCCAACTCAGCTACCAGGTAAACAACTCTCAGTTTTCACAGTGCTCAAACATCACTGTTTCTAAATTATAGAATTATAGAATGGGCTGGGCTGGAAGACACCTGCAAAGGTCAACTAGTCTAACCTCCCCTGCAGTCAGCAGGGACATCTTCAACTAGATCAGGTTGCCCAGAGCCATGTCAAGCCTCACCTTAAATATCTCCAGGGATGGGGCCCTAACCACCTCCCTCGGTTCCACCACCCTCAGTAAAGAACTCAGCCCAAGTTTCATATTCTGAGCTTTAACTTAAACTTCTAGTGTGCTAGACCAGAGACAAACTGCTTAGTTAACAAATCCATTAACAAATTTATTATTGATATACCCCTATAGAGTATGTGAGTGCATGCACCAGCAGCCTTTGCCCATGTGTTCCAACTTCCAGTTGGGACATACAGCTCTGTAGATGTGCACACAAGCATGGTATACAGCTGAAGCCCAATGGTCTCATCTGCTGCTCTTCCACTGTTGTACATGTGTTGAATCATCCATGTTGTACAATGATGACACTGAAGCATAAATGGCAGTGAATCCCTTTTCTTTATCAAACTGAAGACACAAATTTTTATGATGTGCCAAGATGCTGCAGAGTATTGTTGCTTAACTAACTCTTAAAAGAAAACTTGCAGCTAGACAGACTGGTATTTAGCAACCCACACCCTCAATGCCCAATTCATGTAAAAGCAGAGCTTTCCAGGGAAGAGCTGATGGCATCACAGCGTCACCTGAGACTTGACGCTGGGCAGGACCTGGAAATCCACAGCAGAACTAAGGAAGCAGTAATAAACAGATCCGTCTCTGCTGACAGTAGTTGAATATGAGGCTGAAGGTCAGTAGCACTTCAACAGCCATAACTGCTATTAATTACAGGGCACTCACAAACACAGGCTGTCTCCCATATAGAAAAACAGGAGATCCCTGTAAGCCAGGGATCTACATGGCAAAAGGTTCATTTGAAAGAATATAAATCTTACTTAAGCCAAACTGTAACTAGATGAAACACATTAAATGTACTAACTCTGTCACTGGCTTTCTGCACAACACTTATTTGTATTAATTTGTTACAGATGTTTAGTAGCTGAGTTTCCTTTCATAGCCAGAGTATCAATGTCTCTGTGACTGGAAGTCTGTGTAAGAAATCAAACATATCTGTAGCAAAACACAGAACAAACTTGGCAATCTTTGTTGTCAATTGGACATCTGGGATCTGTTCTGAACCTAATTTCATTCTAGGATGTTGTTGCATGCCAGAAAAGAAGAAAATGAAAGAAATAAGGAATTTGATAAGCAGATTTTGGCAGAGTATACTGAGGAGAAATATGCTAAAAATATTTTGGTAAAAGCTGTTTTACTTTGGAGATACAGATCCTGATTATCAGGAATGGAAAAATAATATTAAAGAGAAATGTGCTCAATACTAAAGAAGAAAACAGCCTGCTCTGCAAAGCAGCTGGACGTGGCACAGTCAAAAGGGCTTGGGTACAGGGCAAAGGTGTCACAGAATCACAGAACGGTAGAGATTGAAGTGACCTCCAGACATCATCAAGTCCAACCCCCATGCCAAAGCCGGATCCCCTAGGGTAGTTCATGCAGGAATGCACCCAGGCAGGTTCTGAAAGTCTCCAGAGAAGGAGACTCTGCAAGCACCCTGGGCAGCCTGTTCCAGTGCTCCACCACCCTCACTGTAAAGAAGTTTCTCCTCATGTTGCAGTGAAACCTTCTCTGCTCAAGTTTGTATCCATTGTTCCTTGTCTTTTTTCTGCAGACCACTGAAAAGAGATTGGCCCAGTCCACTTGAGACACACCCCTCAGATATTTATACACATTGGTAAGATGTCCTCTCAGTCTTCTCTTCAACAATACCAATAATACCAAAACCAATAAAGGACACAGAGAAATCACATCAATAAAGAGACAGTGGAAAGAAAAATCTTCTGTTCTATGGGTAGAGAAAATGAGGTTACCTTTTGATCATGCTTTGACTGTACCAGACAGAAGGATAAGATTTCTTCATTTTCGACCTGTATTTGCAGTTCAAGTTCTGACCTGTTAAAGAGCAGCGGTGATTTCCCACAATCACACCATCTGGGTTCAACATGGGCATCACTCTGAAGACAAAATTGTCCCGTAGGAGTTGAGCTTTGCCTGAATCACCAAGAGCGTAATCCAGAAAGCCCTTCATTATGCAGGAGCTGTTAGTTTTTCCCAGATGCACCCTTGCAGTTAGTATCACAGCCTTCTTCTCAGTGCCATTGCCACTCTTAGGGGGATTGGTGATAGTTAAAATGTACACTATGTTTCCTGCTAGTGAATGGCACAAGATATCAATCTTGCAGAATCTGGACTTCCCCTCATCTTCAAAGATGGCCACCAGGTACTCCTGCAGGTTGGAGTAGGTAGAAGGATAGCAGTGGGCAAAGTAGCAGGTATCTTGGTCATGAGAGAACTGGAATATCCATGTGAGCAAGAAATACTGCCGTCTGCCTTGGCTTGCATTGGTTTTGTAACACTTGATTTAATTTCCAGTTCTTTGCCAGCCCACCCTGTGATCCTTAGTATCAGCTTCTGAGTACATCAGTGGCCGGAAGCCACGTTTGTAGAGGCTGTTAGGCTTGGTGAAGTTGATGGTGGTGAAGCGATACAGCGTCCAAGCCTGTGTGTTACTTACTTGGAAGTAGAACCACCATGTGTACCTCCCTGTGTAGAGGTCAATGCACAGGATCAGCTGATACTCAAATTCATTGCTGGTAGGCAGAAAGAAAACAAACAGCTGTGATGCTGGTTAGCACTGCAGGATGATGCAGTGTCCAACAATCAGAGGTTGGAAAAGACCTCTAAGATTATCAAGTCCAACTGTTAAGCTAACACTGCCATGTCCACCACTAAATCACATCCCTAAGCACCAAATCTACACATTTTTTTGATCACTTCCAGGGATGGCAACTTCCCTGGGCAGCCTGTTCCAATGTTTGACTGTTCTTTCGGTAAACAAAATTTTCCTAATATCCAGTCTAAACATGCCCTGGTGAAATGTCAGACCATTTCCTCTCATCCTACTGTTTCTTAGCGGGGAGAAGAGACTGACCCCCTACTTGCTACAGCCTCTTTTCAGGTTGTATCTCTCTGGAAAGACACAGATCCTTCCTTCGGGAAGTTGCAGAGGGAGATAAAGCCTCTTCTGAGTCTCCTCCAGACTACAATACTCCAGTTTCCTCAGCTGCTCATCATAAGCTTTGTGCTCTAGACCCTTCACTGGATGTGTTGACCTCCTTTGGATACACTCCAGCACATCAGTATCTTTCCTGTAGCGAGGGCTACATGCAGACTGCCATAAAAAAGCAGCTCACAGTGAGTTAGGTGCAAATCTGATGCAAACAGTCACAAATCAAGGAGTATGTAGATGTCGGGAAAAGAAGTCTAGTCACACCAAGCATAATAATAATGCAACTGCTGTCTTCATTAGGGTGTTTAATGATAACTAGGAATTCTAAAAACATTCTCCAGGGCTGCTGCAGAGCTTTTGGGTGCCATGTCTGCAG
>VWZE01015785.1:0-26465 GCA_013396675.1 Eubucco bourcierii
CAACCTTACCATTCTATGATTCTATGATTCCTGAACAGAACAAGAAGCCTGAATTGCTCCATGGAATAAGACAACAGGTAAAAGAAGGATAGCAGTTTCTTATATGCAGGGCATGTGGACACAACAGTATGAGGTTATTTCTGAAGTTATACTGTAATGCTGGAAAGAGAACTTGATGATGTAAAATTAAAAAGCATAAATGCCTGTGTTTTAACATATGTGCTGTTTACCTTAAAATTTTAGCTGTTCACCGATTTTCAGGATGAAAGGCACTTTAGTATATGTTGACACTTGATGGTTGTTAAGGATGCTTCTAGATTATTGATATCCTATAATACCTAGATTGTTTCAAATCTCAGTGATAAAATGCCCTTTGCATAGGTTTATAAAAGATGCAGTTGTTCAGAGGCGGCACAGCCTGCTAGAAGAAGGACAATAGTTTGTTTGACAGCTTCCAGAAAAGAAACAAAACCCAGCAGGACACTTTGGAAATTTTGGCTTTGCAGTATTTAGACTGTGTTTTAAAAGAGAAAGATTCTTTTATGGATTATTTCAAATAATTTATGTTTTCAAAAGTAGAGTCAATAAAGGAGTCGCTAAACTGGAGTCAATTAAAGCATTGACATTTTATGTGTTTTGTGTGGAGTAGCTTTAGCATGAACTAGGAAGACCACTGACTTCAGTGCTGCCCTTAGCTTGCTTCTGCTGTGCTGTCATTTTATACCCCTTTGCTTTGCCCTGACGCCAGAGTTTGGTCCAGCAAAATAGGGAGTGTACATCTAGCAGAACTCTTGAGATTGTGAAGAGTTTTAAACATTTGAAGACTTTTTGACTTTGGTTTTGCTCTTTATATCCTAGAGTATGAAGTGTATGCTTAAACACTTCTTTGTTTTGTCCTGTACTCCAAAGCTGAGCTCAGAGCATAGGCAGGACTGATGGTGAAAAACTGAGCTCTGTCAGCCTCATGCCCCGTTCACATACACACAGAACTGGTGTATGCAATGAACTACCTTCTGTGGGTAGTCCATGAAATCATAATGAGAAAGATGGAAGTTGGAGTTTTATTTTAGAAAAGTCCACTTGCTATAAAAGATTACATACTTTAGTAGAATTAGGCAGTTTTAAAGAGTCATTCCAGGGTCTGAATCATTAAACTTTGGACATTTAAAGGTATTTAACTGTTAAACCCCTGACTGAATGAAAACCTATTTCTGGAATGTTGCAGTTACTTTTGTTTTAAAGTGTTCGGAATGAGCCTAGTCTTTTAAACAGTATGTTAATGCTTTCACTATGTTAATTTTTAACAGAAGGTTTCTTCATGAAAAGCACATTTTCTGCCCAATAGAATTTGCTAGTGTTTTCCATTAAAACTTTAAAGACTGCTATATTTGACATTGCTACTAAGTTTTCTCAGTCAGGGTCAGCCTTTAGAAAAAAAGACTTCTAACTAGAAGTGGGGAAAGGTTATTAAAAATCCGTCACCCAGCAAGGGGATCCAGACTGCTTTCCATTACCAGGTTGCCCTTCATCACACTCTGTTGTGATAGCTTTAAGCACTCTTTACCGCTCATGTTGCTTTGGGACACCAGCAAACCAGCTGGCTTTGGGCTTAGTGATCCACTGTATGCCTCACTCAGGCCCATTTCTAAGCTCACCTTATCCTTTATTTATCTGATCTTAAAGTGCAAATATTAGACCACGGTCAGCATTCAGTGACCAATGATCTCAGCCTGTCACTTCTCCTCTGTCCAGTCACTTGCAACTAAATCCCTTTTCCCAGGTGCCTATGCAGTACCAGGGCTTTCTCCCTGTAACTGAGCAGACATGATGAGACTTTCCCTCTGAATTTAATTTAGGTAACTACATTATTTCCCATGCTTCTGCAGGATCAAAATCAACATTGGGTTTGTATGAAATATGGCCCACTCCTGCATGCTTTGTTCACCTCACTGTTGAATTTAGTTTACTTAGGTGGAACTAGTAACAAGGCTCAAGCTAGCTGGCCAAACCCTGTTTTCAGTTGTGATTACATAAGCTGCACTACTTTTACTGAATTCAGTAAAGAAAACCTGGGAAGTGTAGATTATATTCACCTTGTTTTCATCACTAGGTCTCACAATGTCATATAAAAGCACTTATATTATGCATCACCTGCTTTGCAAGAAACTTAGTCCCAGAAGTGTGCCCCTGGTCCCACAGCATGTCAGAGCTATAGCTGAAAATTCTTGTTTCCCTGTCAGGTGCCTTTACCCACCTGATTCTGTTGCTTTTTGAGATAATACTTGTGTAAAAAGGAACTGAAAAAGTAATCACACTCAGAAGAGGGGAAATTTCTGTTGAGCTTTTGTCATCTGCATTTAAGGCCCTTAAAAATTATTTGAAATCACAAGAAATCATCATCTTAAGTTTTATCCTTATGTTCTATAAGCACTATACTTGACAGTCCTATCCCCCAAATGGTGTTTAACATTGGCAATGCATCGAGGGGAAAAAGTATAATCACTTGTAGTTCATTACTGTATTTACAGTACTGCTTTCCCATGCTTATTTTAGGGTCATTTGGGAAAAAAACTTTAACTCCAAAAAAATGAATGCATTGCTATTCTGGGAGTTAGTTTGTCACTTAATAAATATATTTCTGATAATAAAAATTGGTGTAATTTTCCTTGCAGGGACTTATTTGGGAGAAAGTTAATAAAAACTTCATGGAAAAACTAGAATCACAGCTTTTTTTTTTTTGTTTGTTTGTTTGTTTTGTTTTGTTTTGTTTTGCTTGAAATTTCTCCAGAAAACTGAACTGAATGCAAAAAGTATCAAGAAACAGAAACATTCTGTGGGCATTAAAACCCAAAGGTAATATTCTCTTAGTAAAGACACTATTAAGCAAGGTAGGTCTGATGAACCTTTTAAAGATCTTTTAAGAACAAAAGCTTAACAGGCCCTGCTGATGGGAAAGTCATAATATGCCTTTTTTTCCTGATCACTTTCTGTTTTTTGTGTGTGTGACAGATGTCAATGAAGGTGAAAAGTGTCTATTTCCCAGCAGGATGCTGGCTGTTGCCCAAAATGCCTGGGAAGTTTACAGAGGCCCTAATATCTCCTGATCATGACTGAAGGATTTGTAGAGAAAGCATCCTGCAGGGTAGAGGCCTGCTGCCTTTGAATAGAGGGCAGCCAGCATCTCTGTGGGCCTCAGCAAGAGATGCCACTGTACCATCAGGAAACTTTGATTTATTATCTGAGAAATTCACCATCCATCTGCATGAAGAGGTCACCGAAGCAACTTTCCTAATGTGAATCTGAGACCCCCATTATTTCCTACTTATTGCTACAAGCATGAAAAATTGTTCCAACTGAGAAAGCTGAACATTCAGGACTTGTTGCCATGGCTGAATTTATAGTAATATTTAGAAGCAATGCTTAGTGGGGTTTTTTTTTGAACCTATAAATTCCAACGATTTTCACAGTTTTTTGCTAATTAATACCACCACTGTGGAAATGGAAGCAGTTTTGCAAACAAGCTGCGACAAATGGGATTTTTATTGCCAGAGGAAAAGCCTAGGGAATAATTAGCAGGTCCATAGAGATCTCTTGATTACAGACATCTGCATTGGTAACGTCCAGACGCAAAGATCAGGAGGGAAATGTTTAGGGATTTTCACCTGAGGGCGCATTTATGTTGTCAGCTACACCTTTCAAATTGCAGTTGGACAAATGTGGGAAAATGTTTTGTGAAATGTTAGACTGAAGAGCCTGATATTAACTAATCTGGATGAAAGAAACCGGCTTTGCTTTCCGAAGCACTGTCCTGTCGCCAAGACGTGAAGATGTGATACTTTGATATCTCATTAACCTTGATTTCACAGAGCTATTTCCCAGCGCTGCCCTTGAGTTGCTGTGTGTTGCCTAAGGTGCTTTTGCTGTTATCACTGCTTTGTTGAATAGGATGAAGAGGAAACAAGAAGACTGATTATTAAAAACCACATGACTCCTTGAAAATGAAGCACGGAAAAAAAAGAATTCATGTCAACATAGGATTTATTAGCGCAGGTTGAAGAGTAACTTGAATTGAGATTTTCCTGCTCTTGCCAAAGTGATTCAAGATATAAATCATGGATCTACTTATTGAGGCAGTTGAGGTTTTGTCTTTTTTAAACAGCGTGCTTTTAGTCTGGCTAATAAAATATCAATTTCAGGCTTTTGAAACAGCATTTTAAGCTAAAGGCTTTTGAAAAACCACGATTGTATTAATTTGTAGAGCATTACAGGACAGTTACCCCAGTCTTAGACTGGTTCCATATAAATCCCAAACAAAACTTATCCCTTTCCTGAAGAACTTATAGTGTAAATATTTGTGTGTTTTACCAACTGTCTGGATATGGAATTTAAAACACATTAAATTGATAATGTCTTTGATTTGAAGATATCCATGACAGCGTACATCTGTCTTGCTTAGCATCTCCTTGTGATGAGATCTTCACTCCCACAAGCCTTGCAGCAGAAAATGCCCATACATTTATATTCCTTCTCTAGGAAAACCATTAAGCACATGATTAATTTTAAGATACATTTCAGTCCCAGAGGCATCATTTATCCTGCTCACTGGTCAGGCAGCCATTTGCAACAAAGTTAAGTACTGACCAGACCTAATTCTGAGTCTATGCTGCTCTTTGAGATCTCACGAGAAGCAAGACTAATTCTTGTGGCTTTTAAGCTGCTATGCACAGGGTACATGTGTGAGCTGCACCCAGTAGTGCATCAGCAGAAGGAGTGGGGTTTAATCACCAGCATCAGGCTGTTGGCTCATGAAGTCCTTGATCAAGAGGATATGTCAGGTGCTGCCACTATGAGAATCTGGATTTGAATTTCCAGTTGTGCCCACAAAACCCCGTTCCTTTTCCTGTACCTCTCTTTAGAGTAGAAAATTGGGTCAGGTATCTCCAAAATCTCTCTTCACTTGGCTATCCTGGCCTGTGATGAGGGGTGGAGGTGGGAGGAATGAAAAGTTAGGAAGCAAGGCTAATTCTGAGTTGCTGAAGGTACTTTTGTTCTGAAATAACTGGAAGTACATCTGTATTCATAGACGCTAAGTAGTAGAGCCTGTGCTTTGCTACTGTCTGGCCCAAGGTATTTACAGAGATAGGAAGTAGCCTCAGAGCGAGGTTTTTGAGAACCTTACTGTGACTTCTTATGAAGTCATTCCAGAAGTCCTTAAAGATGTCTGTGTCATATTTTTTATTGTCACTACCTTGGATAGATAGCAAAGTCTGCAGAGAACTTGCTTTAGAGTGGTGTTTACTGGTCCAGATTTGGGCTACAATAACCCTGGTTTTGTGGAACGTGCACTTTTTTGGGGGTGCAGGTGAAAGGACCCTGTAGCCTCCAATGTCCTGCAGGCATTTCTTACTGGACAGTCTTTCAAACTATTAAGTTATCTACATGTACAATCCAGATAACTTTGAACTCAAACTTGGTGCATTTTCCAGCTTTATTTAAGGAAATGGTTTGCAGTGATTAAAGATAGAGTGTGTGACATGTGTATCTGCTGTTCAGAAATATGATAAGAGTTCCTGTAAATAAGGTATTTAAATACAAATGTGTTAGACTGTTTTCTAATGAGCCTTGTTCACAGGCCCGGCAGGGTTAATTAGGTTCCTAGATCTTATCTTTACTTTTTTGCACAAAAGGCAAAACCAAAAACTCAACTCAGGAACTGAATCTACTCAGAAAGAGCAAATAAACTAGCTCTAAATGATCACAAACCGACCAAGCTTTTCTGCTTCAGCTCCCTGTATGCCTTCAGGCAATGGGGATTTAAAGGCACTGAGATTACAGGACCATAAAAATACACATTTACATTTACATGTGGTCACATGCAAAATTTAAGATTTAGAGAAAGCCACAAAGGGAATGTTTAACATAAGTAACCAGGCACAAGCTGAATTAATGACACGGCAGCTCCAGCAGAAACACAAGAAAAACATGTAAACCTTCACCTATTATTAGTTGCTGTAGCCCACACTCCAGAGCACAAGGACTCGTGGTTGTTGCAGTCTATTCTTTTGTGTCTTTTAGCTGCCCTATGAATGGGGTCTGGGCAAGTGCTGAGGTGCAGTGAATTCACGTGTGAGAGTCCTTGCTTAGAATTGTTTTTCTTTGTTGGATCATTCAATAGTTAATAGTATTAAAAGAGCAGCCAGAGCATTCTCCAGACCGCTGACTACATGGGATGTCTCTGCAGGATGACTCTCCAACCTGTACGTGTCAGACACCCTGACCAGAAGGCTGCAGACAGTGCTTTCATGATGTGCATCTCTTTCTTCTATCACTAATGTGAAGGATTTGCCTTCCTGCAGCCCCTGGCAGGCATGCAGACCTTTTGCACCAAGCCTTGCACATCTGCTACAGACAATCTCTTCACTGAAAGGTTGTGGATTATAATGCGTTTCTGAGCGAAAGCTTCAGGAGCAGAATTTGTCTTTTCACATGAAAGCATATTGGCTTTCAGGCCTGACATGTTAGCTTCGTGATACAAGTGCAGTGCAAGTAAATGATGTGAAAAGAAACAAAATTTCTTTTCTTTTCTTTTTTTTTTTTTTTTTTTTTTTTTTTTTTTTTTTCCCCTTCCACCCTTCACCCCTTGCCTTGACTCTGTCATTTTAGCAGGAATTGATTTTTTTATTTTTTTTTTCCCCCATAGAAGCATCCTGTCAGGGAATAAGCACTATAAAGGTTCATTTTAAGCAAATCTGAGTTCTGGTTGTGTAATTATGTATCTGCTCACATGCACATGCACAAAAAGAGAGTGGAGGAGTTCCCAGGGGAAAAGCAATGAAGTCTCTTTCTTGCAACGACTATGTCATATTATAAAACTGCAAATGATGGAATAAGAATTTCTCATGCAGGACATTCTTCAGTGAATAATTTCAACTGACAGATGAGTTTCAGAAGTCAGTTATCTGGTTGCAATTTTTTTCCCCACCGTAGTATGTTTGTTTAGTTTCTTTACATATTGCAAACTATTCACCACCTTAGGCAGGGTCTGATCCTCAGCTGGTCTATCTCAGCACAGTAATGGAGATCAATATAGTGATGCTGCTTTCTGCCAGCCCTGTATTTAGAATGCTAATTGTTTAACCTTGTGAAGTGAAATGCATTGTATTATTTATATCACACTGGCAGGGAACTCAGTGGAGAGGGATCCTATCATGTTAGACACTGTGTAAAGAAAAGGGGGAAAAAGGACATTCTCTTATGTGCACACTTTTATTTATTGCTTTTGCATCTAATTAGACTGTCTGAAACCTGTAGGACTACTGGTGTGCTGCTGAAAGTTAAGCATATGAAGAAATCTGTACAGAGTGGGGGAATAATGACATGGATTGCAAGATGGAGAAAGGCAGAAAAATCAGAAGGTCATGTTATTTTATATCTCACTGGAGTTTTCTCCTAGGATTTGTTATGATTTACTGTCATTACTTATTATGTAAACAGTCACTGTTTCCATGAAGTGGGAGGTCCTCCTAATCTCTGAGTAGCCATTCAGCATTGTTTGGGAGTTTAACTATGTCTGCACATCCTTACTGTAATGGAATCATCAAGGAGCTGTATACCCTGTAGCCTGGGGTTATGACTCTGACCCTATTAAATGTGTAGGTGGGGTCTCCCTATTAAGTCAGTAAAGTCAGGGGAAGTCTGAGACTGATTTCCTTGCTTCCTGCTATCGTTTCCTCTGTAGTGGATCCTCTTGTCTCATCCAACAACTGTCTGGCCCCAGGGCCCATGAAAATACTCCGGAGGGATATGTTTTATTTTGAGCTTTAGGGACTGACTGAATGGCAGGTGTTTCAAAAAGAACAAATGGAGAATGATGCCTCCCCTTTTAATGGGCATCTTCTAGATCCTTTATAGAACTGCATCTTCACCCACTTCCAGCAGAACCTTTATTATTTAGTAATACAGGCTTGTCCACATTTTATTCAACAGCAAAGGCAAGCCAGGTCTAGCAAACACATTGCGTAAAATCTCATCTGCACAATAACTGTTAGCTTTTTCAGGGCTTGGTTTCTGCTTAAAAGGAAAATAAGTATATGAAAGAAAATAAGTATATGAAGAAATTCTGATGTACCCAAACTGTCCTGACAGCATATATGGCCTTGAACACTCTGGAGATGCTATTTTCTTTCCAGCTAAACGTAGATTTTCTGTGGTAGTACCAAACCATGTTACCATAACAGAATCCTCTCCTCAAGTTACTGACTGAGGGCTGTGTGACTAGAAATATCTACCATATTGAGTACAGTCTGAAATACTGACAGTGATGTCTTTGGGGCACATCACAAGTGTAGGAGAGTTTATCAAGTCAAAAGAATTTGTATTTTCAATGGGAAGTTGAAAATAACAAGTGCTCAATCCCTACCTGCTACATGAAAGTGACATTTACAAGGATTTATTTTGTCTGTAGTTTATTGTTTTGGGTATCTCTGTTAGCTTAAGTCAGCTGAAACCAAATGCTATATCATGTATAAACTGACTGAGTTAGGCACAAAGAATACTCTTGTTTCTTGTTTTATTTCCCTGTTGCTGAAAAGCCCTGCCCTTTCAGATTTGTTCCCTCACCTGTGCCCAGAGTCTCACTCATACCCATGGGACACTTCTTCAGATGTCTGAGTAATTTATTAATTCTTCTTTCATTCAGTGGAGTCTGCAATAGGATCTTTTTCCATACAAGTTGCTTTACTGGAGCAGTTCCTCTGGCTGTGTTTCCTGTCATTAAGAAGCTGCCCCTTGGTAGATGTCTGTGCTGAGGCAGTAAGAAATATACAGATCTCTGCTCACCACTTAGCTGCCCAACATGCACATTTCACTGGTTTCTTGAAAACACTTTCCTGTTGTGGAAATGCAATATGCTTGACTAGGTAGGCAAACAGCTGTGTGATTGTCCATCTGCTCACTTACTAGATTATATGTTAGCCCTTGTGTCTTCTTTAACACAATGAATTTTCTGCAGGTAACAGTTCTCAAAACAGAACATTTCTTTCTTCTTTTCTTATGCACCAGACATACTATGAGTTAAGTGGTACAGGGTGGTGGGATGGGAATCTAAGCACGCAACTATCAAAAACCAGAACATTTGAGCTGATATTTTAATGTGATTGCTTTTCACTGGAAAAATGAAGCGAAGTGAAGCGAAGTGCACAATTTCAGAGAGATGACTACACAGCATTGATGAGGGAATCCTGTGTGCTTCTGCAGGGTGAATGCATCTTGGCTCTTGGCTGGTGAAATCTGCCCAGGAGACAAATAATTTACACAGACCATCATCCACGAGAAAGTTTTCTGCTTCATAATGACTTTTGTTGCTGCTTCTGCTCTTCTCTGACCATATACATTTTTTTATAGATGTTGCTAGAATTTTTGTTTTCTATAGATGGGTAAGTTTGAGTTGATTTTTTTTCCCAGCTGACATAGAGGGAAATAGTTGAAATAGATTTAAGAAGTAGACAGAGTCATTCTTTATTTGTTTCTTTAGGGTTTCGTTTTCCTCATGCAAGTTATTCATAACTCCCACTGAAGCCAATAAATTCCTAGTCCTTCACGGCAGGAAAGGCACTGAAGTCAATGGGAATTATTTGTATCCTGCAGTGGAGGAATAAGCCTCCTGGGAAACTGTGAATCTCCTGTTTGCCATAAGCAATCTGTTACTGCACTGTCAGTAGTAAATCATTCCAGGATTTGTGGAAATCCCTATTATTATTCAAGTGTACCTATGCTTTCGTTCTCACTCCTTTCAAATATAAAAGTGACTGATGTGAGTTAGGAACTGGTGTTAATATACAGATTTCTTCCAATGCTTGGTTTATGGCCTGTCCTTCCTCGCCTGTGTTATAAAGCTTACTGTCATGAGATTCAGTGTTATGTCCAGGCCTGCTTCAGATCTCCTCAGAATTTCACCCATTGCTCGTGAGAATTTCAGCTTCTGGATAAATAAATATTTTGGGTCAGGTCTTGAAAACACAGAAGTCCTTATTCGCATGTTATTTTTGGAACGTGCCCATGTCTTAGTGAAACTCTCATACCACAATAACTGAGGGAAGAAATAGAGAAATGTAACTTCATGTCTTGGCTTTGAGGGTCAGAGGGGAGGGGAGGAGATGGGAGAAGGGAGAAGGAGTAGACAGATCCAGTGACTGCAGAGGAATATAAAGAGTTTTGTAGTGACAGCAAGTAGAACAACCACAGTGTCAAATGTGTATGTCTAATAGCTAGAAATCGTATCAGAATAAAACAAACTTAAGCAGCAGGTCAGGGGGAACTTCAACAAGCTAACCTCTCCCTACCCTGTCACTCTTGGCCTTCTGTTCTGGGAGCAGATGTCCCTTCTTCCCCAAGTTTCTTCTAGTTTCAGATTGAAGAACTTGGGCTCTGAACTTTTAATTCGTGATTGCCTTCCTAAGTTCCTAGACTGTAAGAGTAATTTAATTGTTGTTCTTAATTATCAGTTTTTTCCTGTAAAAGTGGGGCTTTGCTGACTTGTTGGGCCTGTGTTGAACCATCCTCACTGCCCAGATATTTAACCCTTTCCAATTTCTAACAACACACAAGCAAAAGGAGTTTCTAGAGTAGAATACCTCCTCTCTTTGAACTAACAAATTACGTGGTACTCTGCACGCAGGAACAGTTTCAAGCCCTCTTTAAAGACTAGAACTGGAAATTGATCTAGGAAACAAGAATGAGTGCACAGAAAACCTTTGAGATAAAGTTCTTTCATGCCACCAAGAGAAATAAAGTTTTGTTAAATATATTAATTTTAACAGGTGATTTTGACAGTGCCATAGCTCTTCTGTACTCGTGTTAGTGAACTATATGTCATGTTACAACATTCTCTTTCAGACTTCTTAAAATAAGAAAGACTAACATAGCAGACACCCAAAACAGGCTGCTGGGATTTGGGAAAAATCAAGAATGGGAAAAATCACAAGTGATTGGTAGCAAGCAAAGTATATCTGTAGGACTGTGGTCATTGTGGGCTTCAGGTTTGGGACTTTTGCCTTGTGAATTGGTGCCTCAGTAAAGTCCCACTGTGGAGACAGTGGCACAGGTTTGTAAGCACAGGTGAGACAGGCTGTTTAAGATGTCTAATCATCAGAGCACCACAGCTTTTGATGAAGGCAGGTAGAAAGATCTGAATAAGAGGAATACCTGAAAACCTTCTAGTTGTATACACAAACAATTAGAGAGGAATTGGCAGTTGATTTTCTTGGGAACTGAATAAAAAAGATTCTAAAACATAGCCAGGTTTAGGTCATACAGGAAGCTTATGGTTTATCAAGAGAGCCTACAGTTATAAAACACCCTGCGAGGGCTTTAATCATGTGATTTATACACCATTAGTTCTTGAAAAATTACAAAACGAGAGTCAGACATATGGTCAAGCCCTTATGAGATAGAAACATCCATAAATGGATTCACTTCCTATTGAAAAGTATTCCTTGGAGTTCTTTGCCTCTCCCATCCTCCAAACAGCAAGAACCTGTATGATTGAATGCTATGTTTCACAGAAGAGTGAGATTATCTTCCGGACCTTTTGTCCAATGACTATTATTTCAAATGCTTGGCAGTAAGGGATTGGAGCAGCATGAAACCTGGCAGGGCCCTAGCGATTTGACACTTGTTGCTTCCACCACTCTGTTATCTCCTGTGAAACACTAACTTGTTCACAGGCAGACTGTAGAATATTGATCAGAGCATAGAATCATTAACGCAAAGTAGTTTTCCACATCCTGCCACATAGCTGCTCATGCAGTCGCTCTGGCAGTGCAGCATTCGGGATGGGGAAGTTTGTTTTAATCAAATATTACAAAACAAGAGCCAAATCCCCAGCTCCTGCAGATGCCCTGGCATTTGCTAATTTCCGTCTACCAGCATTGATTTTTCACTCTCTGAAGAACCTTGTCACAGAAACTTATTAATTGAGATAAATACCATGTCTTATTATAGAGCTTTCCAGTGATCATTTGGAATCTTGAGGTCCCCTGGCTCCATCTGGGTAATGAAGTGCAGATGCTGGATGCCTCTCCACCTGATGAGCTGTCAATGTTCTGGATAGATGAGCTGTCAGGAAACTAAAGAGCTTTCAGATTGAAATGTTTCTCCATTATTTAACTTCATAAAAAAAAAAAATTAAAAAAAAAAAGGAGTGAAGGAAAAATGATTTTGTGACATGTCTTGATTTTACCAAATCAGTGTTGTGGGTTTTTTTTTTTTTTTCCCAATGAGTATCCATTCTAAGAGAAATTGAAGTTGAATTTAGAACACTGCTGCTGTCCTGCTTTTGAACGAGGAGGCTTTTGGGGCTCCATGTCGAGATGCTTGGTTGCCTTGCACAGACAGCATGGTTCAGTGATGAGTCATGAGGCAGCAAAGAAATAGGGGGAGAGTTCAGTTGGTAGGTTAAAGGCCTTGAAGATAGAAAAATTAGTTATAGCAGGGACTTATTTCAGAATCTCTAAAAGATATACACTGCAGGATTTTAATGTATGTGATAATGAAGTGGGTGTTATGTGGAAGTCAACAAAGGAAGTGGTTGGTTTAAGTACAGAATGCTAAGCTAACAGACAGTGGATGTGTGTTTTGGAGTCTCCATTAAAGGACTTACAGTGCAAAATGCGACACAGATTAGTCATTGTGTGAGAGATAATAGCTACACTTTGCTCTGATTTCTATCTGCTGCTCTCTTAATCACAGTTGAGGAAGCATTCACATGAAGAACCCTAAGCAGATGAAACTGGATCCTGCCTTTCTAGAGTGCAATGTGGGCTATGCGGTTTATTTCATTAAGAGTTAGAGTGGGCCTTTAGGAACAGAGTTTAATTACTACTAAAATGGAATGAATCTAGCCCATAGATTCTTTTCTCATCTTTGAAAATCTCTCCAGTAAAGGAAAAGATGATTTTTAAACAGAACAAAGCATCCACAAAAAACTTTAAAAGTTCTGTCTCTAAATCCGTCCTTCAAGCACAAAGGTGGCCCTCGCAGATATGTTAATAGCTAGCAGCCAGGATATGGTAAGTCTCACAGCCATGCTTTTGGGCCAGTTGACAGCAGAAGAGAGTTCCCGTGTGAATGCTGAGTGCTCCAGCTAGTTCTGTCAAGCCAATTCATTTCTTCAAAGACTAGACAGTGCTGAACTTAGTAACATGAAAAATGTGACTTTTAAAAATTCTATTTTAAGTTCACAGCTGGATTTTCAGTCAATTAGGTTGTTTCTTTTCTCGTGCTTTCTGGTTAAGTTATTACCTTAAGTCAACTAACTTATGTTTTAATATACTCTTAAAAATTAATTTTTATGAATTTCCAAGACCAAACCTTTCTTACTGAGTTTTTTGGTTTTACCAAATTTCACAGTCTGATAAGAATCTGATGTTCCTGTTCTAAGTATTTGCCCATTCCTGCTAGGTTGCAGTACTTGCCAAAGTACCAGTTTTAATGTCTGAGAGATATTGCAACTCCTTTGAAATACTGCAAATTCCAGATCAGATTGTGCCTCTGTCTAAAAATGATCCTGACTTAGACAGACATTATTAGCATTATGAGAGAACTCAAAAAAAGCTTTTGGGGTCAGAATTAGCCACTAGAACTGTGTTTTGGTTTTCTATTACAGGGCACACAGGGTTGGTCTGGTTTTCCCAGGGTTTCAGTGGAACTGTTTGCCAGCAGGCAATTAGAGTTACACTGCATTGCAGATCACTGCATTTCCTTATAAAGCACTGAGTAACATTTTGTGTCTTCTGCTATAAACTAGTATGTTCTAACAGAATTGACTTTCTATCAATATTTCCTTTTCCTCAGAGTAAAAATTAAGGGTGAAAAAAGAAAGATGTCTAAGTAATACTGTGTTTGTATCCTAGTGAGATTGGCAAAATTTCTTAGGCAGCCCATGCTCCCAGCTCACCTCACCTCACTGGCTGCAGAACTGTGCTTAGCAATCCACCACTTGATGCTTATGAAGTAACCACACTTACCACTCTTCTACTACCCTACTTCTTTACTGTTGGCTGGGAATTTTTTGTGCCAAACCAATGGTGTCATCTCCAAGGCTAGGACTACTTCATTTAGTTGGCACCAAGTTTTTTTTTTTTTTCTTTCATTAATCAGAGATAATTTTCTACACTGAGGCTTTGATCCTGTCTGGGACAATTCTTTTACTAATAGCTGAACAGCAGATGAACAGCCTTGGACTTGAATTATTTGGGGTCTGGCCTACTGAGCTTTGACACGTTTTATTGGAGGCCTAGAGAAAGAGAACTGTGTTCTGCAACACTCTGACATGATAGTTTGGGGTATTAAGACTGCCATGTACTAGTTGTTTCATCTTTCTCTGTACACATCTAGAAACCACATAGTGCCATAACTTTGCCACAAACATTAAAAGCTAATAGATATGTGTGTGCATATCCAGCTATTCCCATTTTAGTTTCATGTACCACAGTTCAGAAAGCAAGAAAGGAAGACAGAAGGGATGGGGCGGGGGGGAAAGAACATGAGAAACAGTTGGGAGGGAGAGGAGGGGAGACAGATAAACAAACCTGTATTCTCTTAATTTAGACACCAGAATATTTGCTTTCTATTAGCATTCATTGTCCCAAACATATGCCTCATCTTTTGAAAAAGAAATGTCTTTGAAGAGAAGTCCAGCTCAGAGGTTTGTGTGTATATAGAATCATAGAATCATAGAATGGTAAGGTTGGAAGGGACCTCAAGGATCATCTAGTTCCAACCCCCTGCCAGAGGCAGGGACACCTCCCACTAGTACAGCTCACTCAAGGCCTCATCCAATCTGGCCTTGAACACATCCAGGGAGGGAGCATCCACAACCTCCCTGGGCAACGTGTGCCAGTGCCTCACCACCCTTACTGTAAAGAACTTCCTCCTAACATCCAGTCTAAATCTCCCCTCTACCAGTTTAAGCCCATTGCCCCTTGTCCTGTCATTGCAGGACCTTGTAAATAATCCTTCCCCAGCCTTCCTGCAGGCCCCCTTCAGATACTGGAAGGCTACTATCAGGTCCCCTCGAAGCCTTCTCTTCTCCAAGCTGAAGAGCCCCAACTCTCTCAGCCTGTCCTCATAGGAGAGCTGCTCCAGTCCTCTGATCATAACGGGAGCAATCTAAATGACCTTTAATGCAAGGTTAATAGCTGACTCTACTTTGTCATTTCCTCAGCTATGCAGTGGAGAGATTATAAAGCACACAGAGATTATTATCCCAGATAATTGGTGGAGGTAGAAAAGGTGAGTGTGGATCTTACATTCTATAACAACACTGTAGACAAGGTAGAGCACAGCAGCAACCAGCAACAATAATACAGCATTTCCTGCTGTTTTCCAGAGAGATAATGCTGAAATCTACTGTATTTTCTACACTTTGAAACACTGAGGAGATTTGCAACAAGGCATAGCTGTTAGCACGACTCCATAAAAAAGAATGGTCCACAGTGCCTGTTTTGACTCAGAACTACTCTGTGTTACGAGAGCTGGAGTCTGTCTCTTTCTGTTCACACTGCAACATTGCTGAGGCTTAGTCTACTCAGTTTGGCTTCAGACCCCACTCAGTTCTTTCTGGGACAGAGCAAGAGCTATGTCCAGCCCTTACCTGAGTGGAGAGGTTGAAGGGAACAGGTGTGTAGCTGCATGTTACCTGTGCTAAGAGGTAAGCATGCTGTGTTATTTGGTATTAATGGCAGCCGACGGCTGATACAGGTTATCTCTAAGCCTCTAAGTGACTCTCTCCTTCATAAATCAAAATGTGGTTGCTTGGGCTTAATACTTTGGTGCAGAGTGGTAACATACCTAGTATGAGACTGTGGAGTAGTAAAACAAAGTCCATGCTTTTTAAGCATAGTTTATAGCACAAGCCTGTTTACCATTATTTCTCTACTGTTTTGGTGTTCTTTCTGTTTCTTTATTGTTAAGAGAGATCACCAACGTGGAACAATTAACAACTGTACTCAAAGTGTTGACGTACTGAACACAGTCAACTTCTAAAGGAAAAATGGCACTGATGGGCCTTATTGGGCCTGACTGCCGCTTCTGGAGCTTCCACTCACTTTTGTGCATGGCTCAGGACTCCAGATCAGCCCAGCTGGGGTCCTCTCACTGACTCAGTAAAGCCACAGGATGCCACTCCACAGCTCTGTCACATCCAAGCCCTGCTTGGCCACAGACCCTGCTGCACAAGGGCCAACCTGTAGCCTAATGGCCTGGCCTGGCCTCAACTCCCTATGAACTTGGCTGCTGATGTGGGCTCTGGGCTGCCACCCTTAACCTGCCCTGCTTCCCTCACTGGCCTGTCCCCTGGATATGTCATCATACTCAGCTTCTGGTTCCTTAGAGACCAGAAGGGAACTTAGAGAACTGATACTCTGCTGCACCCTGACATGGCACTTTCCTTCTCTTGTTCTCAGGGCTGGGCTGGATCATTCAGTCTCAGTGTGCAGAGTGCAAATTCAGCATTCCAAAACTTTTTAGCCGTTAGGTGCCTCCTTTCTGGGTTGTAGGCATTGCTTCTTCTGCTGCAAATGGTGCAGTGCCTTCGTAGTTTGTGCATGCAATTCGTTACAAGAATCTAACCTACTCATCTGTGAGTCAGCTTCCAGGAAAACAGTGCATCGGGAGTTCCAGGTGGCATGTGGATACAATTCAAGGGAAGGTGTATTTGTTATCTCTTGGTGTATGCACCAGAAAACATTTCAGAAAATGTTTTTGGTGTTCCAGCTGTATTAATTTTGCCTGATTGTTAAACCATCAGTGTTTGTGATACTGTAGGTTGCCAAACAGTGAACAAGTTTTTGGTGCGGTCTCGCATCGTTTTTAACTTTACACTGGCAAGTATTTAATTGTGTGGGAGTTTGTCCAACACACACTGCCCTTCCCATTATTGACTGCTGGAGCAGCCAATGTGTTTTGTAACTGCCTGTTTTAAAGGCTGATGACTGCATTTGAAGTGTATAGTCTGTATTTTGTCAGCTGCAGCAGAGAAACATCTTTGGAACTGGATCACATAATGCACAGACCTGATAGATGGACTCAATTAAATCAACAATAATATAGCAGTTGGCACACTCAGTGTAGCTACTCTGATCCTGCTCTAAAATTTTTCCAAATCCTTTTTATTCTCCAAACCTCAGATCAAAATTAGGCCCTTTATAACCGTAATTCAAACATCACTTCAGAGGTTAACACATTTGAACTCCCAAAGCAATGCTTTTAACTTCTATCCTGTGGTCAATAAGAGGCTAACTCTATCTATAAACAGTGTCAGATGGTGTCTCGCACATTGCACTTAAGAAACCTTGCTCCTGATAGTTCCTTGACCTTGGTGGCCTTGAAGACTGGCCAGCTTAAATGACACTGAACAGGGTACCAATGGAGAGATCACACGCTTGATACTATAAAGCTGACAGCAAACTGACAGAGCTTAGGGTGTGAGGCAGGAGGCAGGAGAGCATCTGAGGGAAGTGTACGATGAAGTCTGTCCCAAACTTAGCAGGTTAAAATAATTGTAGGATATTTTTATGGCCATATACCTATATTTTTTCAGTTATGTGCACATATTTTAGAGACTCAGAAAAGAAGAGTTGTTCCTGATGGTTACTCTTTCCATTTGTGCCTGAAAGTGTGGTAAATTAGAATAACGTTAGGAATTACTTGGACCAGAAACAGTATTACTGTAGAGGAACACCCTTATTGGCAAACAAAGACAAGATCTTCAGATGGTAAAAATATTGGATGATTTTGTGACATCTGTGGGTGTTAAGTTAGAGTGTACTAGCTGAGGATGTGGTCCAAAGAAGCATTCAGTTCCTATTGCAAATCCTCTACAAGAGGAGTGACTACAGGCCTGGTAAAGCTGAAATTGCGTGAGAGGATTCAGGGTCATTATTTCGAGGCACTTGGTTACTAAACAAAGGTGTTCACAAAGCAGTGTGAAATGTACAAGTATCCCAGACTGGAGAGAGGGTTTTCATCCTGTCTGCTTTCATGTGGATGACAGCACATGGGGGAAGGTAGAGCCAAGCCCTTCTCATTCTTTGGAAAGCACTGTCTTAAAAAGCACTGGATATAATCCCTCCATATCCAACTTCTATCCCTAGATCTCCTGCCAGATTTGTGCTGAATGACTTGTATCAGTTTCAAGTATCATATGTTCTGTGGCTGATGTGCTCCTACTGTGGGTGCAGCCCCATTAGCAAAGCTCTGTTATATACGCTTTTGTCAAGAGCTGAGCTAGAACACAAGCAGTTCAGCTGCTATAAATAAGGCTGTAGAGGCAGCTTCTGAAACCCAGCTATGTCCTTCAAGATCATTTATCTTCATGCACCTGATGGATCTAGCAATATTGACACAAATCTGTAGCGCACACACAGCCTACAATCTATTCCTAGGCTCTTGAGCATGCAAAGTATTTATTACACATGCCTCTGCTCTGCAATAACATATATGTTGTGGGAACAGCTTGAACATGGAGTACTTAAAAGTTTTAATGTGCTGAGCTTGTCAGAAGGGTGAGAGTAGCAGGCTGATACATTTCTGCCATGGTCACGTATTTGAAAGGCTCCCATTTCTTAGCTATCACAACTGCAAATTGTTTGATCGCTAAGTTGTGATAGTTCAAGTTTGCTGAGCTTGATCCCGTGGTAATGACTGATTTTTTTTTCTTGTCTTTTCTTCCCTTGCTTGGGCCATGTGAGGCCTGTGAGCTTTGTCAGATTTAGTTCATTGAATTCAATCAAAGTATCCAGGACGACTACATGACCCCCTAGATTTGTTTAGGGTTTGTTTTTCAGCTGCTAAATACTTTGAAATAGAAAACAGTGTCTGTCTGCTTGTGAATGAAAGGAATGAATGCGGAAAATCAGACACTCAAGTCTCAGAAAAGGCTGGTTAAGACTGGTTCAGTTTTGACTGGTTAAATTATGTTGGCAATTGTTGGACAAATTTAAAGTGACCAGTGGAAGAGTGTGGTTGATTTTCACCTTTTTCAAGTATTAAAATTGAAGATACTTAGTCAAGTTGATGAAGGTTTTAGGTATTTTGTTCTCCTACTTCATGGTTGTTATGCATTGGGTAAGATTAGGTACCATAACTTCTTTGAATATAGTTGCCCAGCAATTCTGTCTCTAGTGGGTGCTGTCAGAGGCAGGTAAACTGTTTGTACAGCTGATTCCTGTTTAGTGGCTATAATGTTTCTGTTATTTATTTTGTAGGAAAACAGTGAAGTTTTGTTTAATTCCAAGTTTATTTTCTTAGTGAGCAGCTGAAAAACTTCAATAATAGTAAATCTCTGGGTTTGTTTTTTTCCAACGATTTTACCTGTGGAAAATCTCATTTCCAAATATCTTTAGAGATGTTGTGGAAATTTTTCAAAGATGTAACATTTGGCTTTGATGATGCAAGTGTCCCTGAAGTTTGGACAAAATCTTTTTGCAATATCTCCGATTTATTCCCCAAATGGAGAAATGGCAATATTTTCATCACCTGATGAACTGTTTCCATGTAACTCATGACCAAATGACGGGTTCATTGATCAGTTCTTTTGTCTGTAAACGTAGTTTAAACATCACTTTTAAATGGAAAAGATAGACCAAACAATCTGATAAGGATTCCTGATTGTGTACACTCCTTGTCTCCTTGTAATTGCATAGCTCTGGACTCACTGGTTGCAGTACTTCTGTTATTAATAGCACATATAGACTCTCCATTCTGTGTTTCTGTAAGTTCTCAACTGGAATGAGTTCATTATGCAATTTTGTAGGTCTTTGGTTATAACCTGTACCTAGGTTGTCGGTGTTTCCACTGGCAAATTCCCTTTTTGCTGAAAGGATACGTGGAACACAGATGTGCATTGCGTTTCTCATCATCTGGATGTGTTTTGTAGTGCACAAATAAAAGGTGTATCAGAACACAGCAATCCCTCAGAAGATGAGAGGGCTGTTGTGCAAGCTACCTTCTGATCAAATAAAAGCCAACTGCCTCTAACCACTGACAAAAAAAAAAAAAAAGGGAGAAAAGTGTTTTTATTTTTTCATTTCAAGTGGCGCAGTGAAGAGAGCCCATAGTTCCATCTGTACATTGACACCAAGAAGTCTTATATCAGTGTTTGAAATGAAACCCTGGCCAGGGGAATCACTTGATTGTTGGGCCACATTTTGCCATTTGTGTGTGTTTTGGTTTTGAGTCCTCCATTTTGAACTGAAAACAGCATGGAAAGAACTAGAGAGATGCAGAATTTGGAGAAGGATTTTGGTCTTTTCCTAGTACTTTTCTTCAAGGTGACCTTCTGAGTTTTGAGTACTATGACCTAACTGGAAAAGAGCTCTATTTCACCTTACCCTTGTGAAGGTGAGAGTCTGACCAGGGGTAACTGGCTAAGTGCCTCTCTGTGGTGTGTGTTCAGTGGGGATGAGTCAAGTCAGCTAACAGCGGCTGTGTATGAACAGCAAAGATAGCCAGGCTTCCCCAGGAGAGGAGGAAGGTTTCAGACATACAGGATAAGTGTGAAATATTTTTCTCATCAAAGAACTCAAAATAAACACTGTGACAGTACTGGTCCCATGGTACTTTGCTCCTTGAGAAAATGTGAAGTAAGAAAAAAAAACCCGAAAAGCTGGCCTGTAATTCCCCACTTGATACTTCAAGTATTTCCTTAATGAGTGGAGGAGAGATTTGATTGTCTGTATCTTTGAAAGGTGATAGAAATACTCCAGAAAAGCATGTGTCAATTACATGCATTAATGTCTCCAGGGTAAAGCAATTCTCAGCTGAGAATACTGTGCAGACAACATCTCCCATCAAGGTAAAGAGCATAAAGTAGGATAATGGGGACTGACATGAATGAGTGATAAGTAACAGGAGATAGACACCTCCAGAGTCTCGTGAGCTTCCCAGGGCCTGTCTCTGAGCAGCAAAGGCAGTTTAGTGGATGGAGCTGGTGTCTTTGAATCCCTGAGCTCAACAGATTTTGCCTTCGTTACATAAGAGTGAGAGTGCTGCTTCTAAAATAAGAAAGGGGAAGTTACTGGGATCACTTCTGACAGCTACATGCAGGAGTTACACAGGGGCATTTGACCTCCAGTTGTTTTGATCAATGGAGTCTCTGCTTTACGTATTTGGCCTTTGGAAAATATCCAAAATTTACATTTAGTCGTGAAAACTGAAGTTATGTACCTGTGAAAAGAGAAAGAAATAGAATAATTGTGTTCTGTGTCGACATCTAAAGTGACTGGTAATTTTTATTATTTCTGACTTTTTATGTAATAATATGGATGAACACACATGCATATGGAAGATGGTGGCTATCCTACCCCTTTTTCTCTAGAGAGTTGCAGTGGAGATTAATTAACCAGAATCATCTGGCCCTTTGCTGGCATAACTCAGTATAGATATGAATGTGCATCAGTTCAACATCTCATTCCTTCTGCCTGAAGAAATGGGTTATTTCCACCAAGGATCTTCAAAACACTGGCAAAAGGCAAGAAAGTGGAGTTATGGCAAGACAATTATTGAAAACTGTGAATTTCAGAAGCAGCCACAGGTGTGAGCAGCTTTAGAGATAAAACTCTTTGTTTCATGTAGCATCTCTTGGTCAGTATTGGAAGAAAGCAGCTCCTTCCAAAGGGCTTTGCTGTTGTCCTGTGTTGTGTTCCAGAGGGTTAGGTGTTTAGCCCGGGACACTGGCATGACTTGTTAGCACAGGCTTACTGTTTCTGATGTCTACCTCTGCTTTTCTCTGTGTTTTTTTGGAGAAAAATGAAGGCTGTAAGAGGCAGAGATGCAGCCTGTTCTACCTGTTATGTCCCTGAATATATCTCTGGTTGTGGGCAGTGCTTCATTCTCCCTTTGAGATGCAGAGATTGGGTCATTCCTAAAAGATTCAGTGAGCAGTGAAACACAAATGCATCTGCCCTTGCCTTGCGTGACTCGACAAAGCTGAGCTGCCTTCAGTGAAGCTGTGTGGGTTTAGAGCATCTGAAGATCTGGCCTAATAGGACATGAAGAGCTTCCTACTGCAGATGAAACAATTCACCACCCACTTCTATTATTAGCAGTTGAAGGCTTTTTGAATCAGGAAGAGTAGCAAAATTGACTTCCTTTTTGTTGGGCTCTGAAGTAAAAAACGGGCTGTTGTCCTGAGCAGTGTTGGAAAATACCTCCTGATTTTGAGCAAATGCACAGCCGTTGACTTGTATTAATTATTTACCAGCATATTAAACAGCCATTCCCCACAATGGGGGTACGCAAAATGTTGATTTATGTTGGGCTGAGAGATTCATTTTGGGAAATTGCAACATATTTCAGAAAGTTACGTTAAAGCATTGGAGTGCTCCGTACTACAATATGACACAACCTGGGACCCAGAGCCAGGGAATCTGAATTCAATTCATGACTCTGTCACTGACACCCTGCGTGACCTTAGGGAACTTATATAAGCTCTGTGTGCCTTGTTTGCCTTTTGTAAAAGGAGAAGAAAAGAAAAACTTTTGGTTTCTCATGTTTGCCTGCCTAGAGTCAGGGCCACTCATTCTTTCTGTAGTGCACCAAAATGAATGAGGCCCAAGTTTCTTTGTGAGGGGCCCAGGGCTTTACCATAGAAGTAATTTTAAAAGGAACAAATTCTGTCATATCTGGAATGTTGATTCCCAAAGCAAAATTAGAACAATGCAGCTCTGGGCTTGTACACACAATACTGGTTTTTTAATTACTACTTCAATCATTCATTATTTTTAAAATGATGTTTACCAAATAAATAACTAAATATTTAATTGTCACCAGCAAAGTGCTAAAGGGAGAAGAAAGGATATTATGTAGAGACCTTCTCCAGTGGAAGATCTCTTTGAGAGGGAGGTGCAGAATTTGGTCCCGCATTTTGGCAGTACTGCTCAGTTCAAAGCACAAACTGAGTAAGTTCTCACAGTTGTAGGGACCAACCACTGCCTTCCTCTGAAAGCACAAGGATGCAGTTCTGTAATTCCATGAAGTGCTGGAAGTGATGATTTTCTTGTTCTGTGCCCAACAGGTCCAACCTCCCCCTTGGGCTTAGGAGTCACAGTTCCATACCACTTGAAACTGCATTGCCTATGGTTCAGCAAGTTGTGCGTGTTCCCCAGGGCTCTGGGTGTTTAAGAAACATGTCTTCTTTTCCTTCAGAGATGCAAAACAGCTGAATAGGGTGACCTAAGACAGTATATCATGAAATTCCCTTGGATTCACAATCAGCCGTCTGCCCTGGATACAGATGGCAAGGGATGAGAGTAAATCCCTGAGGGTAAAGCCCCATATGCCCATGTGTGCTTGCCAGTCGTACAGAGGGTAACCCGCTGCAGCACCTCTTTAAAAACTTATCATTAAGCCTGTCTCCTTTGTGAACTTTCTCATTATCATTTCATTGTGCTGTGCAGTTCTGGCCTGGCGCAATGAATATTGACTTCATGCTTACTTTTCTAATTGAATTACAGGGGAGCAGGCTGAGCCACTGAAGTTTCCTGCCTGCAGTCCTGCTTCCCTGGCAGCCAACTGAATAGAGGCTGAAAGAAAAGCTGTTTGCTTGGGCATTATGGATAGCAGAGACCTGTCACAAAGCTGCTACAATGATTTATTAAAAGACAGAAGAAAATGAAAGACTCTTGCTCACTTTCAGCACCAGCTGCTTGCTTTGCTTGCCGCCTTTCCTTCTAATTTCTCTTTATTTTCTTTTGTCTTTCTCTTTAGCACTTTCTCTTTTGTCCTCTCCTTCTTTCTTCTTCTGCCTCCTCTTCCCTCTTTATCTCTTTTTCTTTCCTCTTCTTGGTCTTGCTTTGCCTTAATAAAAATAGAAAGGAAAAGTCAGAGAAAAGCACATAATTTGAGCAAATGCTTCAAGCAAAAAGCATGATTTCCCCTATCCTTAAATAGCATTCCTTCCCTAAGACAGATGTGTTTATCATTATGGTCAGTTTGTAACAAAGAATACAAGCATGTCACTATAACTGCTCCAGCAAACAACATCCCATAAATGTCCATACAGTGTTACCAAGTCTTGTTTAGGAGATCATACTACAAAAAAAACCAACCAACCAAACAAACAAAAAAAAAACCAAAAAAACCCACAACAAAATAAAACAAACCCCAAAACTTGGACTCCACAGTTTACCTTTTCTTCCAGTGAATCTAATTGTCAGAGTTTTACTGATGTAAACAGGAGCGGAGTAAAGCCAGCTCTCAGTGGCTTTGCAAACACCACTTTATATTATGGAGTTAGCCAACAATTCAGTTTGCAGTGGTGTGGCACCCTGGGGAAGCTGGAAGGGTTGCTCAAGAACTTCTTTTACCAAAAATGCCCTGAGCTCAGCTCTTGGTGCTTGATTAACATGGGGGTCATACTCTTAATATTTTGTCATTTTCTCCTTTTTGTTTAATTTAGACTTGCCCTTTTTTGGTGCTGTTTTTGTTTTGCTTTGTTTGGGTCTGTTTTTTTTTCTTGGTTTTGTTTGTTTTGTTTGTTTGGCTGACTGGTTGGTTTGGTTTACTTTGTTTGTTTATATATATATATTTTTAACTTAAAAAAAACGATCCTGGTGAAATAAAAAGATCAAAAAGCGTAATTGCATTACTTAAGTTAAATGTTTAGCTCCAGGCTGGTGGAATAGAGCAACAGTTGGTTTTGTTCTTCATTAGAATCTGGGCTTGCTTATATTCCTTAAAGAAATTTAAGGTGGCATTTCTGAAGTTTGAGTGGGCACAGTAAAGGACTTCATACCCTCCTCCATTTAGACTAGTCCAGGTAAAAAATATTACCTTCAGGCTGCTGCCTGAGGAGAAGTTGGGCTTTCCAGTAAGAATTTGGGAAGAAGGTCTACTTTCAGTGTTTGCTTCTTTGGATATGTCTTCCCTCCAACCTGAAGATTTTAACCCAAAGGAAGTTCATCTTCCTGCCCCCATCTCTTGAGATACAAGAAGGAGGATTTGATCTTCTACTGGTTTTAGTCTAACTTGGTTATTTATTACAGTGTAGATGGCAGAAAGTTCATTATATAGTGCTTGCCTGGGGTTTCTTTCAGGGAAGCATCAGAAGTAGCTTCAGTGAAACCAGTGTGCTACACAGCTAGGAGATTGTTGCCCTCTCCATTCTGAGACTGTTTACAGGCTCGACTTACAGTAAGGAACAGTTAGCAATTCTTTGTGTATTAATTGTTGAGTGTATGGATTTACAAGCCATAGGAAGATTGTGTAGGATGTTTGAAGGAAACAGTTGGGTTGTTAAAGGTATTATGGTCTTATCACTGAGAATAAATCTGTTTTACTTTAAGTTCAGTGCATTGTAAATGAAAACAACAGGATAGATTTATCTCTTTTCAAATTACTTATTCAGAAATTACTTTTCAGAGAGCTGGATTTTATTCTTTTCCTTCACATTCCCAGATTTTTACCTAACTGCAGGTCGTGACATCATTGTTATCTTTCCTGATTCCCTGTCTTGTTGTTTTACATTATTTATTTTATCCATTTTTATAACCTTTCACTTCACATTTTTTTAAATCACATGATTTAAAAAAAAATCTTCTTTTATCCAATTCTTGTTCATCTCATCATGGAAGTTTACAACACACTAGTACAGAAAAAATCTGACTTTCCAGTGACTGATATTTTCTTCCTGCTAATTTAACCCTTTTCAATGTTTGATCAGGAATTAATCTTTGTTTAGAATAAGTTTATTGGTGATTCCACTTTGGTAGCCACTAAGCTATTTGCAAACAGAAGGGAGGACTTTTTTGTGGTCTCATTGAAGGCAGGGCAACAGGGGGATTTTTCTCAGGTTTACATGGCTTGAAAGGGTAAATATGAAAGTTCAGCAAATACTTTGCTTTTTAAAGAACACTTCCACGGGGCTTATGTGTGTTTGATAGGTAGGTACACTGCCGCTTGAAATGTAATGACTGTTGACTGAAGTTGAAGGATCTTGTAAATTAATAAATGTCTTTCTTGACATCCTGGTCACCAAACTGGAAAAGTATGGACTTGATGGATGGACCACTCGCTGGATAAGGAATTGGCTGGATGGTCGAACCCAGAGAGTGGCGATCAACGGCACAATGTCCACCTGGAGACCAGTGACAAGTGGTGTCCCTCAGGGGTCAGTGCTGGGACCAGTGCTGTTTAACATCTTTGTCAGTGACATGGACAGAGGAATGGAGTGCACCCTCAGCAAGTTTGCAGATGACACCAAGCTGTGTGGCACAGTCGACTTGCTAGAGGGCAGGGATGCCATCCAGAGGGACCTGGACAGGCTGGAGAGTTGGGCCCAGGCCAACCTGATGAAATTCAATAAGGCCAAGTGTAAGGTCCTGCACCTGGGTAGGCACAATCCCAAGCACAAATACAGGCTGGGTGGTGAATGGCTGGAGAGCAGCCCTGAGGAAAAGGACCTTGGA
>VWZE01015785.1:26595-124509 GCA_013396675.1 Eubucco bourcierii
GAGTTGGGGCTCTTCAGCCTGGAGAAGAGAAGGCTTTGAGGGGACCTGATAGTAGCCTTCCAGTATCTGAAGGGGGCCTACAGGAAGGCTGGGGAAGGATTATTTACAAGGTCCTGCAATGACAGGACAAGGGGCAATGGGCTTAAACTGGCAGAGGGGAGATTTAGACTAGATGTTAGGAGGAAGTTCTTTACAGTAAGGGTGGTGAGGCACTGGAACAGGTTGCCCAGGGAGGTTGTGGATGCTCCCTCCCTGGATGTGTTCAAGGCCAGATTGGATGAGGCCTTGAGTGAGCTGTACTAGTGGGAGGTGTCCCTGCCTCTGGCAGGGGGTTGGAACTAGATGATCCTTGAGGTCCCTTCCAACCTTACCATTCTATGATTCTATGATTCTATGATTATTTGCTAGGAAATAGTATATGGTTAAGTCAATTTTCTGATCTATCTTGTCCAGTTCCTGATTTTTAGAGCTCTCTGCTGTGTGGCCATCAGCAGATCAATTGCTCTTTCTCAGTGTTCTATTGTTTCTCTGACTTGTCTGGTTTCAGTCTTATGGAGTACTGTCCATTAAGCATTTGTCAGTCAAATACTTGTATTTTGATGTCTCAGTGTCAGTTGGTGGCACTAAAATATGAGCAGTCAATGTCATTTTAGCAGCAGTCTATTTTATGCAGGGTAACACATATGCATTTTATATCTTGTATTATACTTTAACAACAAAAAATAGCAGTGTGAGTAGAAGTGTTACTGGGCACAGGCACAGGCACAAGCACAAACACAGCAACAGCCAGGTCTTTGGGCTGTACTGAGATGCAGACTTCAGTAGCCTCCTCTACTTAAACCTAGAACAATTCCAAGATCGTATGTACCAGAGAATTATGGTCATATACCAGAAACCTTCCTTATGGAAGTAAGAGGAGCCATTCCTGCACCCCAGTCAGTGCTGGAACTGGTACCTCAACTGATACTGTAATTTGTAGAGTTCTAACCTGGGCTTGGCTGCCCTGCTGATTGCAGGCTCTGGCAAAAGTCCTTTTAGCTTTACTGGAACCAGCATTCAAAATGTATTGGCACCTAGGATTTAAAAGTGAGAACCACAAGCAATTAATGCACTGTAAAATGGTACTACAATTTCTCTCAGAAGAGAAAGAACTTGAATAAACAATAACAATCTTTCACCATGTTTATCTTAGCTATGTCATAAATGAAGAACTGAATATAGTTTTTTCCATAGCTAACTTGTTGGCCTGAGTAACAATTGAGCCTTTGAAGCAACACAAATGATTCTGACCTTTTGCTTAGTCTTGGGGTCACTGTAGAAAGGAAGTTTTATAAGCCACCTACTCACTATTTCCGCCTGGAACTGGAGAGAGAATCTTACTGGATTACAGGCATTTCAAACCCATGAACCAGCTTAACTTCACAATTCATTGCATGAAGCTCTAGACAGGAACGGCTTTGTGTGACGTTCTCAGATGGAGAGTGGTGCCCATAAATCAAGATCAATGTCTTTCTGAACAGCTTGCTACAGTTCAGCCACAAGATCTGGGCTCAAGGCAGTGACAACTAAGAGAAGAGTTTTGGCCTATGTTATTCAGAAGGTCAGAAGGCCTTGAAGTTCATGATGCTTCCTCAAAATTCGGTGAATCCTTACATAGTGTATTATTCTGTGTAATGAAAGTGGGCAAGAAACGGAAGATTTTTAATTGCTATTAATGTATTTGCAGCAATGGAGATCATTGTGACATCCCAAAGTTTGGTACACTTCCTGATGGGAAAAAAATCTTTCAGCTTTGAAAAGCACAATGCTTTGACCAGATCTTCTTTATGCTGGCAGGGATCCCATGTGGTAGAACGAGACCCCCAAATTGCCCACCACAGACAACTGTAATAAATAACATTCTCTGTCTTTGCAAAAATCATTGCTTACAGTACCCCATACAATCCCAGCATTCTGCAACATGTGGTGCATTTGGTTTTTATTTGATTTTTACAAGCTATTATTGCTATTCAGCAAAATTAATCTTTGAGAGCAAGGGATACTTTGTCAAGTCAAGACTCCAGCTGCCTAAGCATGAGTCTGTGTTGCTCAGTTTGGCAGCAACCATGAGTAACACCTTGGGTTAACCACTCCTGTGCACAGAACAGGGAACTGGGCTGTCGAGTGCTGGTGCTGGTCTGAGCTCTGTTACTGCCCTGCTGACTGGTCTTAAACATGTAACCTGATTTATCAGTTGCTTCCTTTTCCTTCTTTCCTTTCATCCTGTTTGCCTGCACTATCATGTCCCTGAAGTAGAGTTCTTTTCTGTATATTTGTACTGTACTTAACAGAAGAGTTCTCTATGTTGCAGGTTTAGAATAGCTCCAAAGACAGTCCTCAAGATGTGCTGCCTAAACCAACGGCCTACAGAGCATACACAACCCTGTGTACAGGTGCAGGCTGTGTACAATACCGTGTAGCCCCACAGCCTGGAGCCTGGAGCTCCCTGCACAGCAAGCTGGTGGGAGGAAGGAGGATGGAACATCTCCACTTGTTGCTGCACCACAGGGTTGTGTGCTACTGCAAAATGAAACAGCTCTCTATAGGTTTCTTGGCTGTTATGTCTGGAGACAGCCAAGCTAGTGCAGCACTTCCAAAGTTGGTTGCTGCCTTTTCCTAAAATACAGTAGCAGGTAAATCCTTGTGTTGCTTCCAGAATATAGAAAGTCCAAGTCTGAAGTCCTCTGGCATGCAGAATTCCCCAGAGTTTTATTAGTCTGACATCATCCTGTGGGAAACATCTTAAGAGGCTTTGAATCACCAGAGCAACCTCTTAGTTTTTAAAAATTCAAACAATATACAGTACCCTCTGAAGTACATGAATGTTTATCAATCCACTTAATTAAATATGCCTTTCTTAATTTCACAAGCTTTACTCAGCAGGGTAGCGATGAGTGCACAAAACTTCACACTGCTGACAGGCATGTTTAAGGAGAAGGAAGAGAGGGAAGGAGGGGAAAAAAAACAAGATCAGCAGAGCTCCCTAAATGGTAATTTGACTTAATTTTTTAACAAGACTGTTTTGGTTTCAGAATGATTCCATGACCTACAGCAATGATCAAAGTGACGCTGTGGTGGTGAGCCTTACATAGCTACAGTACTGGTGCATGTGCTGTGGCAGCCTCTGCAATGTGTAAACAACCTCGCAGCCAGGTGCTTTGCTTCCCACTGGATCACCGCTGCTGGACTGACTGGATGCTCAGGTCCTTTCACACAGTAGCCCACAGCTTAATCACGACCAAGAGAGGTACAGAGAAGGGGTGACAGAATAGAAAGCTAAGTTTTTTAGGTGTTTGGATTTATTTTTGGGTCTATCAGTTAAATATGTGTAGTTGTCCTGGGTGGTTCCATATTGTTTAGATGATTTTTGGTCTAATGGACTAACGGGTTAATACTCAAAAGGAATGATGTCTTGTAGTCAACAGAGCTCTTCCATTTCACACTGAAGGGAAGAGCTGCCTCTGCACACTTTGTATCTGTTGGATTAAAGCAAGGAGCAGGGGGACAGTCTCTGGCGTCACTATCCTGGTACATATTGTAAACTGTCCCCACTGTGGTGCTTATGTAATGTGCTCCATAACCTTTGCAGTCATTTCTCAGGGAAGCATTTCAAGACCCAAAGATGGAAGAATTTTAGAGAAGACAGTGCATTTCTCAGTATACACAAAAACTAGTTTGATACTGGCATAGAACTGCTCTGTGCTTAGACCATTTATTAAAGTCTAGACGCAACATAAAAGCATGTAAATTGGTTCCAGTTGTCTCTAGTAAAAACTTCAGCTTGAGCTGGGAATTGATTGGTGAATCTCTTAGCATAATTAAAATTGACTGTTAAAGTTTCTCCCACTTAATTGGTAACACTTTCTTTGGAAGTCAGTGAGTTGAGATTCTTGCTGGATCGTTTAAAGGAGTTCCTGTGTATATGATCAGAACTCAAATGTAGTTTTATGGAGAGGTTTACAGTTATGTTCCACCCTGGTGGTCTTTCATCCTATATCTTTCCTATTTAAGATTTATGCTGTCATTCACCACAGCCTAATTGTGTTTTGATAAAAATGAAATGATTGCTGACGCATTTCAGGCTGAAAGCTGGTGACATTTTGAAGCATTCAGTAAGCTGATCTGAAATACTGTGTTGCTCAAAACCTCTGTCTCCCTGCAAGTCTTCATTATTAGTTCCAGCATTTGTTAGTCAGTTTTGCACAGACTCTGCTAGGCACCCAGAACTGCTCTTGGAGTGCCCTGCCAGCAGTATGTTATTGAGAGTGCCCAGTAGCTGTCCCATGCAGAATTTCCCATTCTTTATGTAGAGGGAGAGAGGTGTGCAGTGTAAGCTTCTGGCTTATACTTTCAAAGATTACATAGGTTTAAAATTACACAGGCTGCTACATTTTAGGGTAAAGCCAGTTCAGAAAAGCACATCTTATTCTTTGAGTACCAGACAGCTAGGTCTACAATGGCTTTTAGCTCTTTAAGGATATTCTTCCACAGTCTTGGTACAGACCCAGTTCTGCAGGTTGGTGTTACTCAGGATGCTTCTACCGGACATACTTAGCTCTCCTTAAACGTAAGCTGTCTTGTCCTGACTAGCCATGGACTTAATCACAGCATTAACTGCTCTCCTGAATTGGGCACTAGAGATACACTTAATTCTCCCCAGAGTCACAATATTTTTAGTGCATCACAGCCAGTGCTTATCCTAAGTAAAATGTAAATGTGTCAGGGGATCGTACCTACATTCGCTGTTATGTGCACTACAGAAGTATTGTCATCAACTAGTCTTAAATTGTGGAGCTTTTGTAAGTGATTAATGTCATATGGATAAGGCAGGTATCAGGTCACTTGGCTGGAGGGTGATGCACTTAAAGAGCTGGAAATTGGTTTGGTGGACACTGCACAGTACTTGCCAACATTTGGAGAAGAATGTAAAATCTGTCATAGTGTGATAGAAAGAGTTCATAGAACCTTGTTAGCTAGCCATCATAACCATGAAATCTTAGGACAGATAAACTTTTCCATGCCTTGTATCCTTCCTAAAACATGAACATGTCTACAGACATGTATCTTGAACACTTTCTGTGCCACCATGATGGGCTCAGCAGTGCCTGGAGATTAGGACATGAAGCTTAGTGCTCTGTGCACTGTTTGAAAGAAAGGCAGCGTCACCTGGACTGGTGCCAGGGCATCCTGAGGTCGAGCCCTGAAAGTTTAAGAGATGTTCAAGAATAACATGTGGGTCTAATTCCAAGCCATTCTGCTAGTACTAGTGGGTTGCAGACGGGCAGTGTGGGTCAGTCACACTTGGTGAGTCAGCGTCCTTTGTTTCAGCTGATTCTAATAAAGCATTTCAGAGTGAAATAAGGTGTAGTTTAGTGTTAAATGAGTGCTTCAATACTCTGCAAGTCATTCTGTTACCATGAACCAAGGGCCAGTGGTAAGAGCATTCCAGAGCTGTGCAATGATTTTTGTTATGCTAAGGTTAAGCTGCCTTAATTGTCCTTGCTAGACTAGCTACATACTGCAGTGCTTGTGTTCTGTAGCAGTTATGTGCCTTGTGCCATGCCATATTCCTTTCAAAGCCACAGAGCCCAATCCTAGCCTCACCTTTCAGCCAGTGAGCTACAAACACAGTGACAATTCAAAAACTGTGTCTTATGTGTTGAGGTGTATGTGCCATTTATACAGGCAACTGCTTTTCATTACTCCCACCAACTTTGAAAGAAGAAATGTCTTTAGTAAGTTCCAATGTCATCTCAGTAAAAGTAATGGTAAAGAATGGGATCCTGAGTGTTACCATGGACAGAATCTAGGCTTCTGCTTTTATCAGCCCTGTAAAATGTATCAGGAACGCTTTCTGGATGAGATTAATTTCTTCTTTGGCTTGTGCCATTGCAAAGCCATTGCCAGTGGCTGTGTCATGGTTGTTCTTCCTTACCTGTGTGTCCATTTATGTATGTACACATAGATAATCATAGAATTAATTATGTTGGAAGGGACCTTTAAGGAGTGTCTAGTCCAACCTGTATACCCACATACACACTTAAAGACATGTTTGCACTTCTAGCTATTTATAGCACTGAGCTGTTAAATTGTACTCAGAATGAAGAACTATTTCAGTCCTACAGAGGGAGGAACACAAAGCTTTTGTGACAATATATAGGCTGTGCCATCCATGACAATGACTCCTTTTTGGCTTTGAAATCTATCCCTGCTATAAGAAAGGGTGAGTTCTTCTTGACTTGACCGTTTTCTCTGCTTTTTGACAGAGAATCAGCCAGAGAAAGTGGTGATGAGCGTGCCCAAAGAGATTGCTTTAAGCATACTTGATTTTCTTTTTCTGTGTGCAACACAACCCAATTCCTTTTAAGCATCTGGGTCATTTAAGTGTGCCATACCAGAGGTCTGCCGTTTTCCACTCATTCAGTTTCTTAAATCTTATTGTCAGCCATATTCCTTTTGACTACAGAGCAGCTGCTTGGGGGCTGCTTGTGTGGTTATAATCCCATTAAACCCCCCTCCATTATGTTGCTAATATATTTATAAGGAAGCTGGTCACCTGGGATTAAGGGTTGATTCTTCTCCCTGGACATACTGTACCGACACAAAACTATTCCTGATCCCTCGGTGCGTTAGATACAACCAGTTGCATTTGTCATGGTGCCAAACGGGCTGAAATAGATTAGCAATTAATGCAGAACATGCTTTCCTGTGTTTGTAAAGTACTTGCAATTATCACTGACAGTCATATTCTCATCAGCTCTTTCCTGATAGTGCTGAGATGGTAGATTTGCTGGGGCTTTGTAAGCTAATGCTCTTTCATGGGAAATATGAAAGGCATTAAAAAGACATCCTGACAGAGCAGGTGAGGAATCAGACAAGAAAGAGCCCTTAGAGCCCTTTCAAAAGATGTTAGCCTGTAGGTTTTTCTCAGACTGCAGGAGAAGCTGTGCACAAGGCAGTGTCCTGGGGCTAGGGGTGCCCTTCATTTCCAAGCATGCAAAGCCAAGGAAGACAAAGTAACTGTTGGGGGGGATTTGCAAAATCACTGGATACAACTGTGCTGTGATTTATAGATGTGACTGCAGCCACAAGGACACTTCTGATGTCACTTTAGACTGGTCAGGGTGGGGATGGTGATAACAATAAAACAGGGTCTGTGCACATTCAGCAAGGGCTGCAAAAGCCCACATGGGATGGCTGAGTAAGTGCTCAGGCATTCATCTTGTGGTGAGGTTTCTGCTGCTACTGCCTCTTTTGGGCTACTCCCAAAAGAGTTGCAACTATTCCTCCAGATTGCATTGGCTTTCTTTGTGGCAACTTGAGTTTACAAGCAGAGTCTTTTCAATTATCAGCATCACCTCAGGGCTCACCAGCAATCTAGCTCTTTGTGAGAAGAATGTCTGACTTGCTGCAAAGAACGTTTTTTTGGGGGACCTTAGTGAAACCATATGATCACCCCAAACCTTCTCTTTCTTTATCCAATATGGCCGGCCTCAGAGCAAGATGCTCCAACAATTTGGAAAGCCTTTCCTTATCTCATCATGGGCTCTCCATCTCATTTGAAACCTTATCTCTCTTTCCTTGCCTCTTTTGAAGGTCCATTCTGCTCCTGCCCTTGGTTTCTCTCTATATTTATAGCATTTGTGTTATGAAGCACTTTGAAATCCAGGGTTGGGGGCTTTTATTTTGTTTTAAGTGATGTTGTAGGATAAGCTCACCTTGAATCAAACTGTCTTCTGAACAGGAGGCAAAATGACCTAGATGTGAATAGGTCAGGGTGTAATACAACTCTTTGAGATGGTCCTTTACCCTAGGCAGGTCACAGAATTGCTGTGTGCCTCACACCAGAGGTAATATAGCAATATTACTTGCTAAAACTTTACCTACATTAAATGTGTATCTTCTCTGGGGGAAATACAGTGATGCATGTTTTACTGGTGCCTAGAATAATGGGATGGGGTCTTGAACTAACTAACACTGGAGTGTGGCTGACTGCTCCTCTCTGAAGCAGAAGTGACCAGGGAATAGTCAGCCCTGCTCTGGGAATCAGAGCAGTCCAGCCTAAGGAAAGATCAGCCTGAGATGTGATACCACATGTGGCTGAGGGCTGAATACTCCGCTTGCAAAAGCAACTCCTCTGAGTATCTGAGCTATGCAGACCTCAGTCTAGGCCTGTAATAGGGAAGTCCATCTCTCCTGAATCTCTGATTTTGATTCTGGCTAACCATGCTTTTCTCCATGAACATTCCTGTGCTGTACTTTAACTGAGCTGTGTCCTTCTGACATGTAGTGACTCAGAGAGCTTGTCTATAGGACCAAAACATCACATAAACACCTCTGTTGCATTTTAAGCCCTGTTGTGATGTGGAAATTTGTGATAGAAAAGTACCACTTTGTATGTCTAAACTAAAAGCATTAACTATAGCTGGAGCAATGAACTGTGGGGGTACAATTCATGCAGAACAAAGCATTCTGTGAAGAGCAGTCACTCCAAAGTGCAATCTAACTGCTTGTAACCAAAATGTCTAATGTATGGCTTGCCAGTGGCTTCAGTCTCTCTTTTCATTTCCTCTTAGGGGAAACAGTTCCTTGGAACTGTTCTAGTCTCCTTGCACTGCTATGTTGGCAGAGAAACCTGCAAAGCCAGCTTCAGGAGCCTCCTGCCAAAGGTGTTGGGAAAGAGCTATTTGTGTCAGCAAGCTGGGTAACTCCTAGGTCCCTGAGTACAGCACAGCATGTAGGGCTTCATTTAACAGTGGCTGTCATAAGGTCCTCAGTAGGTCCTGAGTCAAGAACAAAATTCTGAATAGGTTTGGGGCAGTTCTTAATTGCACTGGAAGGTCAAACCATTTTTGCTGGCCACCAGAGCTTGAGGTCACAAAAAACTGCCTTTTACCCAAGCCAGACACTCTTCAGTCATGGGCTGAGTGCAGCTTGGTGGAAGCAGGGGATCCAACCCAAAGGTCTGTTCAAATGTTTCCATTTCATGTGGCTTGGTATTGTAACATTCTCCTGTGGTTCTAACAAGTTGTGTAAAATTGTGAAGCCAAAGCAGCATTCTTCCTTTAAAGTTTCAAAATTAAGAAAAATAGTTATGGGGTTGGAAACTTGGGAGAGATGTGCTGTGGTTATCTCCTGGTCCAAGAATAAAATTCCTATGGCTTTGTACAAAAGCATGGAGTAGTTATCTGTTAAAAAATGAAATGAAAAAATGAATTTGAGTCAAGGCACCTTTTTAGTGGCAGCTGGACAGCGTTTAGAGGATTTGAGGGGCCACACATTTCCTTCTTGTATGCCTCTCTGCAATTCCAGTAAGTGCAAGAAGTGCAAGTCAGAATTTTTGCCTGGGAAACTGGACAGATGAGAGGAGCAGCACATGCATATATCTTGCACAACCTGCAGCTGGGCTTTGAAATATACCTTTGACAGAGGAATAGCTGGTATGCAACTGTCCAGGCTAGAGCTTCAACCTCATAGGGCCTTTTGAGCCAGGGCAAATAAGATAATTACCTTTGCAGCCAGAATATTTTGCAGCATCCTTAAGGACACCCTAACTACCTCAAAAGGCCTGGAGCTGGAGTGGATGTGACCTTAGTGATGGGTCTGACAGGACATATCCTAAAAGTAGTTATGTTTTGGTCAGGAAAGATTCAGTGGCTTCTAGGTTCTTTACCCAAAAGAAAGGGATCAGACTCTTGTCTTTGTGAGCTAAAGAAGGTTGCACATTAGCTACACATGACTATCCATTTATATAGGGGAAATCCAGGCTCCCTGTGGGATTGATAAATGAGTCTGAGAATGAGTAAAAATAGTTGGAAAAGCTTTTAAGTTTTGTTTAAATTTGACCTTCAAAAGTCAAAACATTAGAGGGTGTTTAAAGAAGTGCCTGAAACTTGGAGACCCTGAGAAGAACCAGAAAGGGAATCAAAGAGCCTGAAAAAAAAAAAAAAAAGAAAAAAAAGAAAGAGATTAAGATTAAACAAACCCATCTGAATAAAGCTAATCAGATGAGATCCTGCTCCATTGAGATCAACTGGATGAGTATTAGGGCCTCAAGATGTTATTGGGAGAAAGCCAAAAAAGGGAAGATCTGTACGGTTTAGGTTGGCTACAGAAGCCTAAACCAGGGCACACTGGGTGGTATCAGTGGAGTTTAACCTATAGGAAGAGGCACAGTGGTGTTGCTGGGGTCCTGAATGTACGGGAAAGGAGAAATTGTGAAGGGTCCAGCCAGCTACACATGGTCAATCTGAATAATGGAGTGGCCAGAGGGAAAGGAGCTCCTGCCCAAGTGTGGAGTGTTTATGAGAATCCAAGTAGGAGTTTGGAGTGTTCATATTTATTGCAGCGCCGTCAGTTGTCAGTGCTATGCAACCTTCAGCAGTATCATGACAACCTCTTTTTGTTCCAGTGGCCATAACTCAACCTGCTGGGTGGCTCCCCTGCCTCCCCTGTATGCCAAGTCGCACCTAGGGGATGATTAACTTGTTCAGTACCAGCTACTCAGCTCCAGCCTTGCAGATCAGTGGTGGTTTGGGTGAAGAGCAGATTTTGGCTGCTGCAGAGCCTTGTGCTGATCTCTCTCACTAAGAGACTGCGAGTGATGTCAAAGAAAATAGTGATAATGGTAAGAAACAAATACTGTTTGACTGTTCAGATATTTACTGCACTAGTTTTCCTTTTTTTTTTTTTATATATCAAACAAAAAAACCCCAAACCCAACCCAACCAACAAAAAAGGGGAAAAAAAAAGGAAAAGAAAAGAAAAGAAAAAGTGTATTAGTTTTCTTCAGCTTTTGTTACTGGTGCAACTACTTCTGTTAGCACTGCTAACATTGATCGCTGGAACCTCTGGTCAGGGATTGGTTTTTGCATTTTGAGTCCTGAGCTAGGTTTTCTTGTCTCCAAGATCAAACCATCAGGCTGAGTGCTAAGGAATTCTTACAAGGATCTGTGTTTGCTTCATATTACGTGCTGGGCTCAGCTACTGAGCCTGGTAATGACAAAGAGCTCTCTTCCTCCCCTGCATGGGACTTTCAGGCTGCCAGACCCTGCACAAGAGCAGATGTGACTGGCCTGTTTCTCCTCCTCCCTCGTGTGGAGCAAGGAGTGACTGGTGCCACAGCTCCACCCTCCACAGCATGCCAGCACAGCGCAGCCAGAGAAAGGAGCAGGAAGTTGTCTACTAAAAGAATCAGCACTAATTCAGTGCACATCATCCCACAAAGGACATGTCTCTTTCCTCCTTTTTCTCCTTACCTTGCTTGTGGCTTGGTGCAGCAGCTATGCAGTGTCCTATGTGTGCGCTTGGTCACCAAATGCCTCTGTTACCTGTTGCCTGTGGCCCTGCTGGGTCTTAAAGAGCAACTCATGGTACGTATGCTAAAGCCAGGTGTCAGGCTTTACTGGGTCAGGAGTTAGCTCTGTTCAGGCATGTTACACGTTGTAGGGCTCTATTGTTTTATAGTCTACCAATACAATTTATCCTGGAGAACTGAAGAGTCAGTGGTGCCAAGAAAACATCAGATAATCTGAAATGTGTCTACCTTTATGAGAAGACCATTGTAGAATATGTAGAGGAAATAACTCCAAAAGTAATTCCTTATTTCTTGTCTGATGGCTTCAATTAACCTGAACAGTTATGCTCTTGAGTTGTGCATGCTTCAGGGACCAGCTCGATGGCACTCATCCTGCTTCTAGGACAGTTCAGTTATTGCTGTGCATTGTTAATATGGTTGATCTTGGTCCTGCTCCAAAAGAACCACTAAGCAATCACGGAAAATGAAGGGTAACACATTTTTAGAAGGATTCTGGATAATTTTGGCTATAAAACAAGCTGCATAATCTTGGCAAAAAGTGGATGAATTCATTATCTGCAAATAGTGGAAAATATTATAAATGGCAGTAAATGAAATAAATGGGTGTTTCCACTGTAATATGCTATTCTCTGAGCCACCCAGAAAGAATACAGCTTGGTTTACTGGGTGGGTAGTCCTAGATGAAGTGAAAGATCATGTTCAAATGCTCAAATAGTTGTTTGGGAGTAAGATATTTTATGCCTTTGTTGCAGAGGGAAATGCGTAGATTTTACATTTAAGAAGCTGTATTTTATGGCTGCATATGGATGTTGGAGTGAAGCTGAAGGCCTGTATGTGCCATATATCTGTTTGCATTCCTCAAGTAACCTCATTTTCATTTGCTCTACTACACCTTAAGGGTTTGGAGAGCTCAGTGACTCACTCTAATGGAAAGTCACAGGCCCTCCTTACTAGAACAAATTGATCTGTATATTTTGAATCTGTTTGTGTGCCAGCAGTCTTGCTGTGAACACATGGAATTAAAGTCCTGGCAGCTTTTAATAGAGAAAAAATGAACAAGAATTGGCTGGATGCTCTTCGTTCCCACTTCTTTAGCCTTGGGATATATCCTCTTTTTGAGATTCTCTTCATAACATAATGCCTAAGCCCATGTGTATCTCTGAGCACATGAATAGTCCCAACAGCATTTATAGGCCTGAGGTTACTCAGGTCTGAAAGTGTTTTGCTGGATAAGATGCTAGCTCTTGTCTCATTTAGGCAAAACAGACTTGGCAGTGACTGGAGAGAGAGTGACCCTGGGGAATGCTGCAGTCAGAGCAGTGGAAGCTCTGCAATATGTTCAGGGAAGACAATTGTATGTCCTGCATGTTGCCATTCACTTCATCAGGGTCAGGGTTGAACTGCTCATGTCAGAATACCCTGGCTATCTCCAGTGGTTTTAGAGGGAGCCAGCACTAAGGTTGAACTGGACAGCTGTGCCCTATTTGTGCTAGTAACACCCAGAGCCTTTGCCACAGCCCCACTGGTTTTGTGCCTTTGCCTTGCAGTCAGGTACAATAACATGGTGTCAGGTTTTGTTGATTGGAGGACTTGTTTTTTATAGTGCTTGTAGGTTGTTGGGCTTGCTTCTTAATCCGCCAGATGGTTCCTGTTCTAGGGCCACGAAGATGATCAGAGGGCTGGAGCAGCTCTCCTATGAGGACAGGCTGAGAGAGTTGGGGATCTTCAGCCTGGAGAAGAGAAGGCTTTGAGGAGACCTTAGAGTAGCCTTCCAGTATCTGAAGGGGGCCTACAGGAAGGCTGGGGAGGGACTATTGACAAGGTCTTGCAATGCCAGGACAAGGGGCAATGGGTTTAAACTGGCAGAGGTAAGATTTAGACTAGATGTCAGGAGGAAGTTCTTTGCAGTGAGGGTGGTGAGGCACTGGCACAGGTTGCCCAGGGAGGTTGTGGCTGCTCCCTCCCTGGATGTGTTCAAGGCCAGGCTGGATGAGGCCTCGAGTGACCTGTATTAGTGGGAGGCGTCCCTGCCTCTGGCAGGGGGTTGGAACTAGATGATCCTCGAGGTCCCTTCCAACCTTACCATTCTATGATTCTATGATTCTATGATACTTCTGGCTATAGTGCTTCCTTCTGTATTGCTTAGCTGGAAGTTACCTCCAGGCTGCCTATATTACATACCTGGTAAGAAAGGCATTTCCTCCTGTGCCTTGATAAGGTCATGGACATCACCACACACCTTATCTGCCACTTTTCCCAGTAGCAAAAATTATTACAATTTACCATTTCAAACAAAAATAACGTATAAAACCAAACAGCTGTCTTTGCTCATGTTTACATCTGGTTTTTTATATACTTTTATACATGTGTATGTATATATATATATAAAATTCTGCACATGTATATTTGAGTACATATATCTAATTGATTTTAATTAGGTAAGCTTAAGAAGCTCTTACCAAATTCAAAGGTATTACTAACTCTACTGGTATTTTTGCTTTGAGGGTACTTTAAATGTATGGGCACTGCTTGTATACATTTATGTACTCTTCTATGCATGGACAGATCTCTGTTCTCATGCCATGTCCTGCTTTTGCAACCATGCTTCTGCATTTATAAACAGATGCTCTCATAAATGTGTGAGCACAAATAATTGCAACTAAAGAGGTGAGCACTCATAAGTGGCCTTTTCAAAGGAGTCTAAGGGAGTTAAGTGCCCAGATCTCATTGGATTTGTTTACCTAATTTCTCTGGCTTCTTTGAAAATTCCAGCCTTAATTAACTTTTTATCATAATTAACTGATTCAATCAACTATTTGTGAACCAAGCAGTCTAGCAGAGACATAACATGGTAGCCAGGTCACTTCTTGATTACACAGTAGCTACTTGAAAACTTATCAGGTGAAATTTCAATGGTTTGTATTGTTGGCAACCTTTATGAAGTACTGAATCAAACTGTAATGTGTAGTGTAAGCATCGATGTCCATCCTATTTTTTAGTGTGGCTCACAGGGTCTTTGAGTTGACTAATTTATCTGTTTAGACTTGCTAAGAAGGGTGGACCATAAACTCCACAGGCTTCCTTTAGGCACCATCTTCACCTTAATATGGTCTTGGGAATTCCCTATTGAGGCTGCAGGAGAGATAGTTCCTGTGAAGGTTCCCACTTTGGACAAACACTGAGTCATATCAGTGCCACTTTGCAGTATGTTTTGCTGGCACCTGAACCTGTGGAGAGATCTCTGTGTTTCAGGAGGCTGCTGTTCAGGTAGAAAATGCCACAAAGGGGAAAAAAAACATGAAATGAAAAGCTTCTGAGTCTTTACATTACCCTGCCCAATACTTATTTCTCTTTCATAATAGCTCTGCCTTCTTGCATCTATTTTCTTTCAAATCTGTATTTAAAATAACTTTGATGTGGTTTTTTCTTTTATTTTCTTCTTTGAAAGCCTATTCTGCTAAGCATGGAAAGCCATAGTTTTAACAGTTCCCCTGTTTGTTCAGAAATAGTATCATTCAAATTTGGCATCAGAAGGAAGACTACACTGAAGTCCAAATTTACTCCTATTAAATTAAACCTAATTGAAAAAAGGCAAGGCATTCATTAGCTAGTTAAACAAATGGTATTAAGTGTAATTTTTTATTTAAGAGAAGAAAGAAAACAGCTTTAACTAAAGAAATGTAAGTGGAAGAGTAGCTATTAAAACGTGATGGAAGAAGTACACATTGTTGAAAACTTAAGAAGAAACCACAAATGTATAACAACAAAAGAAATGTACCTTCTTGGCTGTTTCACTTCTCTGTTATTGTGTCAGATGTTTCTGATTTGAATAAGAGCTTTCCTTCATGTCCCTGAGCTTCTCCTTCCATTTGACTTTACATTGAAGTCATAAACCTGTTGTCAAGGAAACAACTGTGACATCACAGATGTAGCATTAACTTCACCACAGGGCAAAATAAATGAATGTGATGGCCTGTGAGGAGAGAGAACCTTTGTTTGAACCAACAGCCAAGCTTATCCGAATCTTGGCCTAGAGCCCAGCACCCCCAGAGCCTTTGGTGGATGTCAGCCCCTGTGTTTTAGGCACAGAACAAACACTGCCTTGTAGCAGAGACCCTCTCTTGAAGCTGATGGTCTCTGTAGACAGGACATGACACAGAAGAAAGGAAGCATTATCAGCTGTGTTTTTAGATTGGAAAACTGAGGAAGAGAGACTAAGCAACTACACCCCAGGTCACACAGTGGATTTGAGGCAGAGCCCAGAACTGTTCTCAGATAACTCAGCAGGAATTGTTGGAGATGCTGAAATGTGGGAGTCAGAGCCTGTTTTTACATATCAGTTCCTGGAAGTCTTTCCCAAGCTCTCTTCAAAACTGAGAAAGTATGCAAAATGCAGCAGAGCTTGGGACAAGTTGAAACATTGCTGCAGGCCTTTTAAAAAAAAGATTCATAATGGCTTTACCCTCTAGGAAAGTCTGTTTTAGGAAGCCACGTTTCTCCAGAACCGCATCTGGGGTGAAGACTTTCATGGCAGTATTCCATATTTTTCCGTGGTCCCAACATTCCATCTGTGGCTTTTAAAGAGCAACAACCAACACCTTGAATTGGATTCAAATGCAAAGAAAGACCAGATCTTTTTATAGAGCACAAACATAATAGAGGATGTGGCCAACCTGACAAACTACACAGTCTCAGAATTAATGAGTTTCACTTGCTTTATATTAATGGCCTTGGAGCGAAGAGGGTCGTCTGAGTCTTTGATGGTCACAGCTATCAAGGGGTGACATTGCTTGCCTGGCTTATAGTCCATGGCTTTGTGACCAGCAGATTGATTACAGCAGTAAGCCCAACATAAGGCTGCCCGTTAAGATCACTCACAAGTTATAGCTAGCACAGTATTTTGCAGGTGGCCTGCTTTTGAGAACAGCTACAAGAAGAGGATTACTCTGATGCAGCATAAGCTCCACTTGCTCCATACTTTGAGGGGCAGATCACCATTTGAATATTGGCCCTTCAACCTATCTGGCAGTGATTCCCACTAGATAGTGCTTTTTCCCAGGTCTTGCCCCACCCCAGACACACAAACCCTCCAGCTTTATGAGAGCTACGTGGAAGGGTGCTACACCACACCCATGGGTTTGAACTTCTGTTGACTTTGATGAGAACCGTGTGGCTAAATCCCACACAACTCTCAAACTGGAGGGCTTAAACCCATTTTGCTTTTGCCTGTTTGTGGTTGAGGAAAAAAAAAAATCCCATGTGTTTTGAATTGTTTTAACTGATAAGCCTGGCCAGCAATTGAGAGTAAAGCAGAGTATTGGTGCACACCCACAACCTAGCTTCATATATGTCTTAATTTTAAAGTGACATAAATGAGTCATGGGAGCAGAGTTTTAATTAAAAGGTTTGGAAGTGTCAGAATTTTCTTAAACCTTTTACAAAAAAGACTTATCCCTCTGCTATGCTTCTGTGGGGCAATGAGCAACTGTGATTCGCATAGTGGAATTTTGAGAATTTAGCTTTTACAGTGTAATTTTGTACCGTGAATGCTGAAGTGATGCACAGAATGGAAAGCCGGTGCTTTTATCCCAGTAATTGTTTTATTATCTTAAGTTATTAGTCTTGGTGACTGCAGTAACCATTAGATTATAAAAGACTTGTGTAACACATGACAGAAAAATAAAGGCATGTCAAAAGCACAATCAGAGTATCACAGTACTCCAGGCCAAACCATGTTTTAATTAATCAAGCAAAAGCCTTTATGAAGGTGTGTAAGGCAATGAATTGGTGAAAGCTGAAGAGTCATGTGAATTCCTGATTTAACAAAATGATGTCTGGAATCAAAACCTGTTGTCTAAGGAGCTGCCTTGTCAGAATATAACAGTCAGATATGCCATGAAGTGTTGAACAGTGAATCATGTCAAACCCCGTGAAGTTGTTAGACAATCCACAACAACAAAAGAAAAAAATACTTAAAAAAACTAGTTTGCATGTACAAAGCTGCATTTGGGGTTGGAACTAGATGATCCTTGAGGTCTCTTCCAACCTTACCGTTCTATGATTCTATTCCAGTTGGCTGGTATCCGCAATTTATTTTTGTTTGGTTTCTTATGGTACTTAGTGCCCAGAGTCTGCTATGGAAAATGTTTATCAAGAGAAAATGTTAAAGTAAAGAATCTGAACAGAAGTCCAGCCAACAGGGCCATTTGCTTTTAACATTTCATATTCACAGTTTTCAGCTTAGATACAGGTTGCTTATTCATATGGAGAAAAAGCATGTCTAGGATTAGAACTGATCATGCTGAGATTAGAGGGAATACCGAGCTTCCGGGCTAAAGGCAGTAATTGACTGTAAAGACAAGGATGCGGGAATTAAATTGCTGCATGTTGGACCAACAGAGACCTCATCGCTTCTTCAGCAATATACCGCATCCTGGGGTGTATTAGAAGGGCTGTGGTTAGTAGGTCAAGGCAGGTTCTCTTCTTCCTCTACTCTGCCCTGTGAGGCCGCATCTGGAGTATTGTGTCCAGTTTCAGGCTCCTCAGTTCAAGAAGGACATAGAACTACCTGAGAGAGTCCAGCACAGAGCGACAAGGATGATTGAGTTGTAGTGGTTTTGGAGTTTTCCCCTTCCCCCTCAATTCACCAGACTAACCTCAGCTGGCTGGAAGTTAAGGAATGAAGCTATATTTACAGCATGGCACATATACACAATATATACAGATATTTACAACTACATACAATTATATACAAGTTAAAAGTAATACAGAACTACAAAACCCTTCCTGAACAGCAGAACCACCCAGGAGGGCTTTCAAACTAACTCCCCTCCTTTTTTCTACCCCCACCCTTATATCAAAAGTCTTAAGTAGGAGGGGTGAGATGCAAAAAGCTGGATGAGGAGTTAGAAGGAAATTATTAGATCGGGTTACACAGATTCAGGCAGAGATAATGCAGCAACAGCAGCCAAAGACTCACTAACTGACTTTGTTTATGTTTCTTGTTTTTCTATCTCTCAGTAGAGCCTATGAGTGATATAGACATCATTATTATTTTCTTTTCACAGCCAATGACCTAATTTTTCTCATTAAAATATTCCAATTAGCCTCAAACCAGCACAGGAGTGGAACATTTTCCTTATGGAGAAAGGCTGAGGGAGCTGGGGCTCTTTAGTTTGGAGGAGACTGAGGGACGACCTCGTTAGTGTTTATAAAGACGTAAGGGATGAATGCCAAGAGGATAGAGCCAGGCTCTTGGTGATGCTTAATGACAGGACAAGGGGCAATGGGTGGAAATTGAGGCATGAGAAGATCCATGTAAAAATGAGGAAAAATTCATTCAGTGTGAGGGTAACAGAACACCGGAACAGGCTGCCCAGGGTGTTTGTGGAGTTTCCCTCTCTGGAGACATTCAAAACCACCTGGATGCATTCCTGTGTGATCTCTGGAGGGAGAGTTGGACTGAATGATATTTTGAGGTGCCTTCCTGCCCCTAATATTCTGTGATTTTGTGATTCTGTGAAGATTTGATGCTGACCACTCTGAGAAACAGCATATGATGCCAAATAGATTGAGTCAAATCCTATGAGGCAACTAGATGATGTAGTCTGGAAAAATAACACTATCCCAGGTAACTTCAGATGTTACCAGCTGGTAAATGTTGAAGGTGAACTGTCAAAAACCTAATGAGAAAGATGCATTTAAAAATTTGAAATAAATAAAGTGTGAAAGTTTAAATAGACACTATTAGGAATTTATTTGCTCACCTATGATTAAAGCTTATTTTTCTCCTGCAGCAATGATTCTTTAACATGCATAATCATTGTACTGTGTAATGCATTTTATAGGGTGTGGTGATATTCCTTGTCAACTAGAAGAGCAGTGCCAGCATGAGCAGCCACCTAACAATGTTGGAACTAGCAAAGAGCTGTGTTTTTCCCAACTCATTGTATGACCTGCAAAACTATGTGAGAGATCAGTATAGAGAAGTACTGAACCAGTTCAAAGTGAAGAACTATTTTGAGTGTGTTGGCTTTTGGGAAATGCAGCTTTTCTCTGGAGTGCCAAGTTAATTATTGCCCACAGCTCTGTAACCAACCCTTCAGACCAAACACCGTCTCCATGTGCCTGTCTTTGAGAATCCCCAAGCTATGTTAATTTTGTTACTAAATAGGTTTACCTTAAGTGACTGCCACCAGTTCTTCTGCATGGGTTGGACATGGATGAAAATATTGGCAGCCGAACAGAGGAAAAGAGTGTGAAAATATTCCTATTTGGTTAAGTGCAATTCTTCCCTGGTTGCTTTTCTTTCCTAGTCTTTAGATAGGAACTAGAGGAATCTCTGTATTTCATCCTTATTGTGTACTAGGGAAACAGATTCTCCAGAAACTGAGCATTTTTGTTAAGCAGCTTTTAAAACTTGGAGCATCTAATGACAATAACCCTGAAAGCCCAATCAAAGATCTAGCATATTTCTTGCATGCTAGTGGTTGTGTCAACATGTATGATGTGCATGAAGTGCCCACTTCCTAATTTGTAATTTTTATAGGGAAAACAATCTGTTTATTGTATATTCATCATTGTACTAAGTACCTTAACCTGTAGAACTATGCCAATTGTAGCAACAGGTACTAGGCTGTACCCCACCTGGAGTACTGTGTGCAGTTCTGGAACCCTCAGCACAGGAAGGACATGGAAGTGTTGGAGCGGGTCCAGAGGAGGGCCACGAAGATAATCAGAGGGCTGGAGCAGCTCTCCTATGAGGGCAGGCTGAGAGAGTTGGGGCTCTGCAGCCTGGAGAAGAGAAGGCTTTGAGGAGACCTTAGAGTAGCCTTCCAGTATCTGAAGGGGGCCTGCAGGAAGGCTGGGGAGGGACTATTGACAAGGTCTTGCAATGCCAGGACAAGGGGCAATGGGTTTAAACTGGCAGAGGGGAGATTTAGACTGGATGTTAGGAGGAAGTTCTTTACAGTAAGGGTGGTGAGGCACTGGCACAGGTTGCCCAGGGAGGTTGTGGCTGCTCCCTCCCTGGATGTGTTCAAGGCCAGATTGGATGAGGCCTTGAGTAACCTGTACTAGTGGGAGGTGTCCCTGCCTCTGGCAGGGGGGTGGAACTAGATGATCCTTGAGGTCCCTTCCAACCTTACCATTCTATGATTCTATGATTAGTAAGGTATAGCTGCAGTACTTAGGTTTATGTATAGCCAAAAGAAAGCTTTTTTATTTTTTTTTTCCCTTCCCTTCCCATTTTCTGAAATAAAAGCAAATATTGCATTCCCACCTTGTCCTTCCTAATTCTACAGATTTACCTTAGTTCATCCTGGAGTTATAAGGCCTCACCTAGAAGTCTGGCTTATAGCCAGTACTAGAGGGAAGCTTTGGAGCAAACCTTAGGAGCATTCAGGAGATGTTTGTTTTCCTTTACAGGCAGTCAAATAACAAAAGACATGGGAACTCAAAAGAACATGCTGAAGGCTAGTTTGGAGCACCAAAAATTACTTGATGGCTCAAAGGCAGAGATTTTCATGATAAAAGTCCTAGGAGAAAATTATGGGGTTAAAGAAAGGGCTCTCTAAACCCAGCAAAAATATATGTTGGTAGAGACATTGCAAGGAAGAAAGAGAGAAGACCATTTAAAGAGACCATTTAAAAAGTCTATCTTGTTTTTCATGATCAAGTCTTGGATTTCGGGAAGAAACTTCACGTTCTCTGAATAAGCTTAGCTAACTTAAACTGGTTTGCTAAAGAATGAAACTGAAGAGGGACTAAAATACTTCTCCAGGCTTATGGAGTGACATATAATTTTAAAGACTGCTTTGGCCATGTCTTGGTTTATGAAGCAGTATGGTGGCTGCTAGCATATTCAAGTGCCATTTTTAAGAAACATGGAACAGCTCAATTTCTCAATTCCTCTCCTCTACACTTGCTTTTAGAGCAAAACAAGTTTCCTGTAGCTTCTGTAATGAATGAACTGGAGTGCATCAGTAAAGGTGACTCTGTTTTGCCTGCTGCAAAAGATGTATTAACTCACTTCATTGTGGAAAACTTGGTAATTTTCAGTTTAAGGACCTGAAGGTTTTCAAGGTAGGAAAAGTTGTAAGTTGTAAGTAGAATCACTGCTTCTGACTGACAATGTTTGGTCATTCTTATTACAAACCCAAGGGATCTGCATGGGGTTTTCTTCACCAATATGGCTATTCTATTTCAGATTCACTCTCTGCCTTTTCTCTGAAATAGCTTTCTAAAAGGGTATGAGTCAAAAAAACCAACTCCCCCAAACAAACAAACAAAACCCTCCCACAACAAATAAACCAACACAACCCCCCCAACTGAACAACAGCAACAACAACAACAACAAAAAACAAACCCCGAGCCTAAACCAAACAGCCTAAACTATTTGTTTCCCAGTTTAATACTGTACCGAAGAAAGAACATAGAATCATAGAATCACAGAATGGTAAGATTGGAAGGGACCTCAAGGATCATCTAGTTCCAACCCCCTGTCAGAGGCAGGGACACCTCCCACTAGTACAGGTCACTCAAGGCCTCATTCAACCTGGCCTTGAACACCTTCAGGAAGGGAGCTGCCACAATTTCCCTGGGCATCCTGTTCCAGTGCCTTATCACCCTCACTGTAAAGAACTTCCTCCTAACATCTAGTCTAAATCTCCCCTCTGCCAGTTTAAACCCATTGCCCCTTGTCCTGTCATTACAAAACCTTGTAAATAGTCCCTCCTCAGCCTTTCTGTAGACCCCATTCAGATACTGGAAGGCTACTTTAAGGTCTCAAATCTTTCTCTTCTTCAGGCTGAAGAGCCCCAACTCTTGTAGCCTGTCCTCATAGGAGAGCTGCTCCAGCCCTCTGAGCATCTTCGTGGCCCTCCTCTGGACCTGCTCCAACACTTCCATGTCCTTCCTGTGCTGAGGGTTCCGGAACTGCACACAGTACTCCAGGTGGGGTCTGATGAGAGCAGAATAAAGGGGCAGAATCCCCTCCCTTGCCCTGCTGGCCACGCTGCTCTTGATGCAGCCCAGGACTCGGTTGCTGTCTGAGCTGCATGCACACACTGCAGGCTCATGTTGAGCTTTTCATCAACCCAGACCTCCAGGTCCTTTTCCTCAAGGCTGCTCTCCAGCCATTCACCACCCAGATGCAGGACCTTGCACTTGGCCTTGTTGAATTTCATGAGGTTGGCCTGGGCCCGTCTCTCCAGCCTGTCCAGGTCCCTCTGGATGGCATCTCTGCTCTCTAGCAAGTTGACTGCGCCACACAACTTGGTGTCATCTGCAAAGCTGCTGAGGGTGCACTCAATTCCTCTGTCCAAGAACTTGTCTGAGTACATAATGAAGAACCCACACCACTCAAACAGTAAAATTAACAATGAAGTCCACGAAAGGACCAATCAGTCCTCTTTTTTAATTCTTTTGAGTAATGCACAATCCAGTGATGGGTAGTGTCAGTTGCTCCTGAAAGTTATCTGTGCAGGCAGTGGGAAACCTCTTTTCTAAGAAGTCAGAGTATAATTTTGGTGTTCCCATGAAGAGGAAGGCTTTTCAGAGTGGAGATTGAGAGGATCAGGTGATGGTTCACTCTGGTGACACAGAGCCTTGAACAGTTCATGTAAGGTTTCTCAGTAACCCAATTTACATGAATATAAATCAGGAATTACCTCCAATGAAGCACTGGAAGCAAGTACTCTTCCTCCTACATCAATTTTCTATACGTAAAGTGGAGGCTATTCACAATTGTTTTCTGCAGTGGTTTCTTGATTGCTTGTGCAGAAGAGAAATGCTATGGTGATAATCTTCAAAACAAAGCCTATAGTCATTTCCACCTTTTTTTTTTTGGGGGTGGGGTGGTGCTTTTTTGTTTTATCATGCTAACAGACTCATTTTATTCCTTCATGTAATAAGAAGCTCCACTGGTTGTTTTATCCATAATTAATTACAGTGTTTCTGGCTTAAAAACTGCTTCCTTTATATGTTTAGCTGTTCACTATTACCCTTTAGTTAGTTCCATACAATGTTTTAAATTCTGGGTAAATCAATGATTTTTTGTTTAGCAAAAAGGTATGCATAGGCCAACGCCCTGAACTCCACAGAGACATCATCCCAAATTAATTCTCCAGGTTGCAGCTGCATGATCTTGCTAAAGAAGTGAGTAATATTTTGACATTTAATATTAAATGAGTTATCTTTGAAAAATGCTTCCCTGCCCCTGGTGTACCTCAGGCAAATGGAAACATGCTTAACGTGCATAATGAAATCTTGGTAATGGAAAAAATAGAGAACTGAGGCAACCTATCAGCAGTTAGAATCTGCAGGACATAAAAAACTGATGGTAAAATGATGGTGAGGTTAAGACATAAATTAATCAAATTGATTGCATTTAATTGGAGACCTCAACAATGCAGCTGTGATTGTTCTTAATGTTTTGTAAGTCTATATAAAAAAAAAAAAATTGGCAAATGTTTGATTTTTCACTGCTGAAAATGAGTCTGTAATATTTTCGGTAGCACTGAGCACACTGGCTTTTCCAGCAGCCAATTCCTTCCCATCTCAGGAGCATTTGCTTTTCGTGGAACCACCTCTTCTTCTTTTGGCCACCAAACTGTATGAGTATTTAAAATTAAAAACCCCCACTTTCTAAAAATAAGCGATCTGCTGATGTCACTTGAGGAGATTTCAGGGCTTGTGATTGTTCAGGAACAAGCCCTAAGATTATGGTAGGAAGAGAATGAACTCCATTACTTATCACCCAAGTATGTGCCAAGCTTCAAAGGCAGTGGTTAAGAAAAAAGTAGAGGTCTGAACTAAGTGTGTAACAGATTTTCTGAAATATACAGCATCATCACTTCGTGAGGCCATTTTGCATAACTCATTAGTTGTGAGCAATTCAGCTTTCTCAGACCTTTGCCAGTGAAGCCTTTCTACTGCCACATGCCATCGTTCATCTGCAGCTCTATCCAGCTTTATCTGCGTACATCAATGCTATGTTTCCGGTAGGGCACATTATTACATATGCATATGAATGACTCAGAAACTTGTGATCTTTGTGTTGTTATCAACTCTTTCAACAGAAGGACTGATTCATCTTGTACAGAAATGTGTGTATCAGAATATCTGAAATCATTATAGGGATTTTAAAGATGTTAAAGGCCCAGGTGGGTCACTTGTAGCAAGGTGGGTGTTGGTCTCTTCTCCCTTGTAACAAGTGGTAAGATGAGGTAAATGGCCTCAGATTGTGCCAGGAGAGGTTTAGGATGGACATTGGAAGAAAATTCTTCACTGAGAGGGTTAGCAAACACTTGCATAGGCTCTCCAGGGAGGTGGTTAAATCACCATCTCTAGGGGTGTTTAAAAGACACATAGATGTGGTGGATGTAGTTTAGAACCAGCCTTGTTAGAGTTAGTTGCTGGTTGGATGATCTTAAAGGTCTTTTCCAACCAAAACGATTCCACTATTCTATGACTTTATATGGGGGTTGAGTTCTGAACAGGCTTCAAGAGACTGAATGGGTCTAATTACTGTTGTTTTCTTGGGTGATTGTGATTGTTGACTGCTGTATCACTTTGGGCCATTAGGGAGTTCAGCTCTTCCTCTTTGGCTACTTTATGCTACTTAATTTTCCCTTAAGTTAATTGATTGCAAATCAATTTGAGGTAATTTAGATAGTTGTAATGACTGCTCCCCAGATGCTTGTTGAAAGCTGCAAATATTTACTGTTTAACTGCCTAGAGGATGAGCAGCTACTTTAAGACTGAAAAAGCATTGAACAGACAAATTTTACACTTCTGGTCTGCAGATGCACAATCTTCCAGGCAAAGGATGCTTTCAGCAGGCAGGAAGAATAGATGGTGTGACACAGAGAATTGCATGGCATTGGGAGTGATTACTTAGCTTTCAGTCTTGGAACTGTTCATTTTTAATAACAACAACAAAAAAAAAAATAGTCAGAAATGTGCTGAGGGGACCAGACATTTGGTCCTCGTGGGGAATAACCTAGAACACTTCACTACTCATGTTCTGGCCCACTGGCATATATGTAGCAGTGGCTGGGAGAGCTGGTATCTCTCAATGAGAAGGGAAGAAGATACTGCATAGGGAGAGGGCTTGCACCGCTACTGTCTGCTTGTCCCTCACAGCAAAGTCAGAGTTTGAGTGTCTCAAACTTGGAGAGCCATCCCATTTGTGAATTTCAAATGGCTGTGGGAGAGCAGAAATACTCTGGCAGACCCATTGAGAACACTGAAAGCAAACTGGATCACACAGAGTCTCAATTTAAAATGTGATTGACAATGATTCTGAACATCCACCCAAGCCTAGAGGCCCTGGCTACTCAATCCTGCTCAATTACCACTTCTCTGGCCATCCCTGTGAGAAGTGAATGAGCTAGCAGAAACAAAGTGGACACAAGATAAGACTAGCTGTGAGAAATATATATTCTTATGTTACAGTGCCCAATTGCAAAACAACTAACATGTCTCAGTGCTAGTGGAGGACACTATTTTGCTTCAGTTCTGGTTAGTACGTAAATATTTTCCATTTTCTTTCCTGATTATATTTCTGTGGTCAAGGATTAAGAAGGATTTAAAGATTTAATTTTATCATAACTAGAGTCTTTTTTCCTGTTTGTCTTGGGCCAAGTTTGTTACAGAGTCTCTTCTTGCTTCTTATGCTAGAAGATGAAGTTAGTAGGACAGAAACAGCGTCCAGAAGAAGATGTATGCTTTTAGCCACAGAACATAGAATCATAGAATCATAGAATGGTAAGGTTGGAAGTGACCTCAAGGATCATCTAGTTCCAACCCACTGCCATAGGCGGGGACACCTCCCATTACTACAGGTCACTCAAGGCCTTGTCCAACCTGGCCTTGAACACCTCCAGGGAGGGAGCATCCGCTACTTCCCTGGGCAACCTGTTCCAGTCTCTCACCACCCTCTCTATAAAGAACTTTCTCCTAACATAGAGCCTAAAAGGAAAGGACCTCTGAGCAGACCTGTGGATAGGATAGTGAATTGCTTGGAAGAAAAGAAAACGTTGGACTCCCTAAATTTCATACCTGTGAAGCAAGACGGTACCACTGGGAGATCCATCTTGAAACAAAAATCCAGACTGACTCAATAGATGAAACCAAAACATTCCATCAGTCTTGAGCTGAAAGATTCAGAATATAGCTCTGTAACTGATTTCTTTCAGCCAGGTTTTCATTTCAATTTGGTTTGAAAACACCTGTAGATATGCTAAGGATTCCAACAGGAAGAAATAAATGCAGTGGGCCATGGGTTTGGCCTGCAGGTTCAAGTTTAATAATAAATGTAATAGTAATAACCTGATGCAAAAGCTAGAATCCTTTTTTTGGTGAAAATAGCCTGGCTTCTGGGCCTGCTTTGTAATGAACATAACCAATTAAAGTTTTGCATTGCACTAACTCTGCCTTGCTGCAGCAGCACAGTCCAGGGGTCATTTTCAAGAAATGTTTCCATAGTTGAACCTCAGCTGTATTAGAGACAGTGTTTTTCCTTTCCCCTCTAAATGGAAAATTCTATTCCTTCATCCCAATAGTATTTCAAATGCCAGTGTGCTAGTTGTACCTCACTGCCGTTTTTTTGATGGCTTCGCTTCCATATTGCATTTCACATTGACAGGGTCTCTGGGCACTCTGCTGAATGAAGTCTCAATCCCTTATTCATGAGTAATCTGCATTCATACAGTAGTCACATTGACGTAAGTCACAGAATCCAGTGACGCTGATCAGATGTTTGTGCTACAGGGAAAGTTGTCTGTGGCATGGTTGAGACATGTTTTGGTATGTATATCATTAAGTCAAGAAAATTCTGTGAAGACTGGCAGTGTTTCACTCACCTTTTCAGTGATAAATTCCTTCCTCTTGTCTTCAATAAGCCTCTGATGCAATGTTATGATTGGGTGACTGAGTAATAGCAACACTTTATTCAGAATAATACCAAGTCAGAAGTACAAGGGTTTCATTCACCAATTGCTTTGTGCATTACCAGTACAGCTAAGCACAGTTCTCCAGTGCTTTTACCAAGCAAAGCATGACATGTATCTGGATGAAGAAGGATGCGGATGTTGTTGTGTAAAAGCTTGTGTAGGAACTTCTATGCTGTGGTAAATCTCACTTATACTGCTGCAGAGTCTGAAGATACTAGTGGCTATTAAGAACTATTTATTGGACTTCTTATTTTTCATTTCCTAATGAAAATACCTGTGAGTTGCACTCCTGAAGGTTCATAAAGAAAACTTTGAAATATAGCAATTAAGCTTTTCGCATTCTGAGGGCAATTTTTCCCCCCTGAATTTCAGCACATTGTTTTGAGAAGTGTGAAGGGTTTTATTTGGTATCTTGATAGTAAATGGATACATTTTCCTTTTCTTTTTTTTTTTTTTTTAATTAAAAAGAATACCAACCTATCAGTGTATCTTCATTTAACAAATGGGCACATGGTCAATTATTTAAATGGCACTGGAGCTATAAAACAAGCATTAGCTGTTAGTGATAGAAACAACTAGCGATTTGCTTTTATCACTTCCACATAAAAAAGAATATACTTTAAGTGTGTGCTGTCAGAACACATCTATTGTGTGCAATTCTCTCACTGCATCCACGGCAATACACTGAAATTTCACTGACATTTCGTTACTTCACTATTTTCATGAGTATGGCTAAATGAAATACCTAATATTTCTGGGCTAGATCTTGTAATTTCCCTCCTGTGAATCTAATAAATAACCCTGGGTGAGGAAGAAAAAAAAAAAAAAAAAGTGGCTATTTATTCCTTCTATTCATTTCTATACAAATCCATAGAGTTCAGATTGTAAACATTGGCAGATTATTTTGAGTCACTGCGATATGATAAGTGAGTAGTAGATTAATACTTGTAATATTTTGGAAGAAATATAACATGTCTATCTGTATACCATTTTTATGGAACTAAGATCATTAAAAAAAAAGTAATAGAAAACATTAAATAGAAAAAAAAAAGAAGGGAAATTTAAAAGTGATTGGAAAAAGAAGATGTTGTCAGTGAAAATATACATTTTAGCAACTGTAGTCGCTTGAGCTAGCTTTAATTTCAGATATGAAGAGCAGTGAGGGGCAGAGGCCCAAGCTGGTCTTTCTGCTTGCTACTGCTCTAGGTAACATTATTCCACATATTACTGAGAACACTGTGCTGCTGGCTAGCTGTTGTTAGCTTATAAAGTGTCCAGGCGAAGTACACCTCAGAGTGGTGCCAGTCACCTTCCCGTGCAAATGTCAAAGGAAAAGTTGTTGTCTGGGTACTGCTGAACAAAAATCAGAGACAAGCAGCACACTGCTAGGCAGTATGTTACAGTGGATGTAGCACTGTAGTAGGTGAGACTTGGTGTTTGTTTTGAACTTTCTCACTCCTCTCTGCTGTATAAGTTTCAGCCCACCTGCATTCTTCCTCTCCAAGTTTGGTCAAGAAGAACTTGCATTGCCTACTCTGTGGATGCCTCCCATTTTGAACCATGACAACTGTTGGAGTTTCCAAAAAGCTATTGTCATTTCAATAATAACCCACACCTTCTTTATTTTTTTGTTTTGTTTTGGTTTTGTTTTATTTCAGCCCTTCATAGTTCAGAAGCCCTTCACAGGTTTCTCATGGTAACTTAGGGCCTTGATCCAGTGCCAAAAGGGAAGAGTCAAATCAACATCACTGAAACTTTATGTCCATTCCAAAGATGTCTGGATAATAACAATAACATTTTATGGTTTAAAGGCTCTGGGTATGTCCTGTTTGAAATCTGTATTTTCCCCTTGGCCTCCACATTTATACTGAGATATCAGATGAAGGAAACCTGGCCTATCTTCTTTTGAAAGCTTTGGTTCTAAGTCCTGGACAAGGACTGGCATAATTTCAGAAAGTTAGTTATGTTTTTTTGCATTTTGAGTGTTTCAGGTGCTTATGTAGACCTGAGAATTGGTCATTGTCATGTCTTGGATATATTTGCTATTTTAAGTCTTCAGTGGAGTAAATCTCTGTTGTTCCTTTCCATTCTGCAAAAACGCTGAGGGACAAAGAGGTGGCAGGAGATTGTGGAAGATGTAGATTATGCTCCCAATCTCTGAAAGATCTGTACTTCCCAGAATTTTATAGCTGTTGGTCTGGTAGTCCTTCCTTGGGTGAAGCACTCATTTTTGTTATTAAGTATTGAGGCAACTTGGGCTGAGATGGGATTTGAGGAACTGGCGTAATAACACTAGATCCTGCCTGAGCAAACAAAGAAATGCCATTGTGGGGAAAATACTGTGAAAACAGTTACTCTACCTGCTCATTAAGAGTGTGTGTGTGTGTAGGAAGCTGGGGTGGGTAGTAGAGCTGGGTGTGACAGGAAGCTATCAGAAGAGGCATGCATGGCCAATGGCAGAGAGAAGGGAAAAGCAGGTGCAGCCCTAAAGGCTGAGAGATGTGGCTCTGACACACCTGAGGGGGTAGGCAACCTTAAAAGCAGTGAAAGAGAAGAGTTAAGATCAAGCAGCACGTTCAGGCAATACAAACTGAAGGCCGAGCAGGCAGCAAAGGAGATGGAGGTGGTATGAGTAAGTTTCCTTCTCTTAGCTCTCTGTCCCTCACCTTCCTCACTCACTGCATGGTGTAGGGTGTAAACAAAGATATTATTTTTGTTTTTTCTTCAGGAAATTTAGTTAGGCTTTGCTCTTTTTTTTTTTTTTTTTCCTTAATGGTAACGATGAAACCAAGGACATGCTTAGCAACCTTTGGCACACTTCAGCATGGGTATTTTTAAAACTATTTTTACTTGTGGAAAGCTCCTCCAAACTTACAAAAGTCATGACCTACTCAAGGGACCTTCATTAACACCCTTTTACCTTTACTACACCACTTTACAATATCCTTTCTTCAGAATAATTTAGGGCCTTGACCCAGAGCCAGCGGGAAGAATCGTATCAGCTTCAGTGAAGGAGGTCCTTAGAGTCCTTTGCAGAGCTGCCAACTCACTAAAAAGGGTGTAATATGCAGGCTAATAAGCTACTTAAAAAACATAATGTGAGCATAATTCTCCACTTGATTACCTTGGGTTTACATGCCACTAAAGCCAACAGAGCTGCCCTGGTGGAAAACCAGAGTTGCACAATGGAGGCTCACCCCTTATACTAGCCTTTTAAAATTAGTTTTAAGATCAGAGGCAGTTAGTCTGTATCATATACTAATGTTGGACCTGATCCAAAGCTCACTGTACTCAACTGGAGTTGTTCCATCAGGCCCTAGGGACATATATGTCTGTGTGTGCAGATGTGTGTATGTTTCTGTGTCAATTTATCTGTGTAATTTATCTATTTTTACCATGTTCATCACTGGAGTGACTAAGAGCCTGGGTGACTGAGGTTAAGCAATATGTAAAGTCCCCAAAGCCTTAATCTAATATATACTTGCTGATCCTGTAATATGAAAAATAAATGTAGGTTAGTGTGGGATCTGTGGGACATACAGAGTCAAGCATGCAGAACACACAGAAAGAGCAGAGCTGTTTCCCATCTAGTTGGACAGGTTATGCCATTGGCAGGACATAGCAAACTGTTGCCAAAAAGACATCACCCATTTTTTAATTCTCAGAGTCTGTTTTTATATGCTGCTGATGGAGATCGGAAGAATTGCTCATTGTAAATCAATAATACTTCATTTTCAGATTAATGAGGACCTAAAACTGTTTCTAATAAATGTTTAAATGCTTAGCATTTTTTAGAAACCAAGCCTTTTATGAGGAACTTTTTTTCCCCTGCTGTTAGGCAAGAATGGTATAAAAAGCATTTGGCATAACCTTGTGAATTGATAAAAAGCAAAAGAGTAAATGGACAGACATGTATTGTGGCTCTTTGTTTTATAATTTCAGCTGCATAGAACTGTGTCACACAGACAACAGAAGCATTACAGTATATACAAGATATAGTATCCACGTTGTTAAAAATGAATGCCCTTTAGAAGAGCTGTCTTACTGTTAAGTAATAATGCTGTACCATAGCTGTGGTGTTATTATTCTTCTTCAGACTGTCCTACCAAGAAAGAGCTGGGATAGCTGCAAGTGGCAGAAATGTTGTCTTAGTGTGTCTGCTGGTAGCATCTTAGCCTGAAGTTTTGTTCTTGTGGGAAGGAAAAAAGGTGTAAACCTAGAATTGTTTTTCATAGTTTTGTATTTAGGAATTCTTTCTTTGAAGTGATGAAGGACGAGGGGGAGAGACTGGCTTAAAGTGAATGGGGCAGAAACAATCCATTTTTATAAAGAAAAAATGTTTTATCCTCCAGAGGATATATGTGAAGTGGAATTGTTTGTCAAAAGTAGCAAAGCAATACAGTGGTTAGTAAACTGCAAACCTTTGCTGTTTGTCAAACAAAGAAAAGCAATGAAATGTTCTTAGAATTTCCTCTCTAGTGTGTGAGGAATGAAAATAGCCCAAAATAATGTGGTGGATGAACTGTATACACCAGGCAATAAACTAAACTTCCTGTCTCTAACAAAAGGCTTCTCTTCATAAAGTGCCAGCACTTCTTAACTGCAAAACATTGGTATCCAATTCTCCTTGAGCTCTTTAAGAATGTCTTCTGAGAAGTTTGTAGTTTGGCATTTAAGTGTTTGGATTTTTTTTTAGAAACATAAGCTGCTGATAGATGAAGCGCATAAGCTGTGCTGTTGGGAGCCCTGGATTCCAAATGTTTTGGAGAGCAAACTACTGTCAACCTTTGATCCATCTTCCAGACCCCCTCTACCACTACACAGAAATGAATGTATAGATTTTTTTTGGTACGTTTTTGGAGGCTCATTAGGGAGCCACTCAAACACGAGTGTTCTATAGTTCAAGCTATATCAGTCTGGAGGTTCTTTTCCCATTTCCTAATTAATATCTTTCTGTCAATCATACAGGCAAACACATTTAGTTACTGGTGGATTCTAGTGTCTCCTACTGGAAATAAACATTCTCATCTCTTTTGTCAGTTGCTTATCAGCTGACAGGGCTACATCCTTTAATGGTAGGTTGACCTTTTTCCTAAAGATTAGATTTTTTTTCTTATTTAGGCTTATAGATTTATATACTCACCGTTGTACATGAAATTTCCCCTCAATGGTGATTTGGTTTTCCTGGAATAGTATGGGAAGCAGATACATACTGGTGAAGGCTTAAGTCAGTCTGTTTGAGCAATGATCAAAATGGTGAGTCTATTACCTCACAGCAGTGGTCTGGAAGGTGCTGACACCTGTTTTCTGCAGGTGGTGTGAAAATCAATGAGTTTTTGTCACTGCAGTAGTGGAGGTGACAAGGACTGTTGTGGAGAATCCAAGCGGCAATCTAGATACCTAGAAATTGTAGGATTATGAGTTATGTGCTGCCTTGAGGGATGAGATTCAAAGAGATACACTTGGGCAGACCTGGAGTAGTGGCTGTCAACACAATGAGGCCACCTTGGTCACTAACTGCAAAGAGTTGGTCTCCTGTACCTTCTCCAAGCTTAGGTTGCTTGAAGTACAGGTACTAGGCTTGGGCTGACCTGGAGTCAAGGACTCCTTTCATCTCCAACTTGTTAACGGGATCTGTATTCTCCTGAGATGATGATCTTGTGAGCATCACGAGCTTATCTGCATAGACTCTGTAAACAGGCTGGTGACATTGAAGTCTTGTGCTAGTGCAATGTACAAGCTGACTCCAGGTAAACAGCCTTCCTAAGAATACTTAAATGTTAGCAGGCTTTGCTCACTTTGAAGGAAGTATCAGGATCTTGTTGCAAAAGGATGCAACAAGTGCTTAATGGGCAATTAATCTGCAACCTATTACTTCCTCAAGAGCCAATGGTTCCTGTGGAGTTTGAAGCTGGTGGGACAGGGAGACTTTTTCTGAATAATTCATAGAATGGTAAGGTTGGAAGGGACCTCAAGGATCATCTAGTTCCAACCCCCTGCCAGAGGCAGGGACACCTCCCACTAGTACAGCTCACTCAAGGCCTCATCCAATCTGGCCTTGAACACATCCAGGGAGGGAGCAGCCACAACCTCCTTGGGCAACCTGTGCCAGTGCCTCACCACCCTTACTGTAAAGAACTTCCTCCTAACATCTAGTCTAAATCTCCCCTCTGCCAGTTTAAGCCCATTGCCCCTTGTCCTGTCATTGCAGGACCTTGTAAATAATCCTTCCCCAGCCTTCCTGTAGGCCCCCTTCAGATACTGGAAGGCTACTATCAGGTCCCCTCGAAGCCTTCTCTTCTCCAGGCTGAAGAGCCCCAACTCTCTCAGCCTGTCCTCATAGGAGAGCTGCTCCAGCCCTCTGATCATCTTTGTGGCCCTCCTCTGGACCCGCTCCAACACTTCCATGTCCTTCCTGTGCTGAGGGTTCCAGAACTGCACACAGTACTCCAGGTGGGGTCTGACGAGAGCAGAGTAAAGGGGCAGAATCCCCTCCCTTGCCCTGCTGGCCACGCTTCTCTTGATGCAGCCTAGGACTCGGTTGGCTGTCTGGGCTGCATGTGCACACTGCAGGCTCATGTTGAGCTTTTCATCAACCCAGACTCCAAGGTCCTTTTCCTCAGGGCTGCTCTCCAGCCATTCACCACCCAGCCTGTATTTGTGCTTGGGATTGTGCCTACCCAGGTGCAGGACCTTACACTTGGCCTTATTGAATTTCATGAGGTTGGTCTGGGCCCACCTCTCCAGCCTGTCCAGGTCCCTCTGGATGGCATCCCTGCCCTCTAGCAAGTCGACTGTGCCACACAGCTTGGTGTCATCTGCAAACTTGCTGAGGGTGCACTCCATTCCTCTGTCCATGTCACTGGATGTGATGTAATTCTGATGCCCTTGGGTCTGCTATGCAAGATAGCGATGGCTTGGGCCCATTGACACAAGCTGGTGATCCTGCCCTAAGGAGAGCAAGGCCTCATGTGTCTGACAGGCTCTTCTCAATTCACTAAGTGTGGTACCTCTAGTTCTGCCTCAGCAATGCAAGGACCTAACTGAGGATGACACAGGCTTTTCGCTAGCTTGTAGGTTGAGGTGTTTGATTTATACACTGTGTCTACCCCCTGAGTACAGGTACTGCGTAGTGAGTCGCTGGGTGTGCTTGCAGTGGGGAAAAGGCATGGTACTTGGGGCACTGTGGAGGCAGCACCTGCTGCCCTTGACTTTGCTGGGAGTGCAGCAGTTGTTGGTTTTACTGTTATCCGTGAAGCCCACCACTTGGAAATTGTGCAGCCAGCCATGCTGAAGGGCAGCTGAAGAGGGAACACTTCCCTATGCAACTGTCTTTGGACACTATTTAAGAGATACAATTTTAACCTCCCGTACACCCATGTTAGTTGTCATTGGTGAGAGCTACTCTTTATTTACACAGAGGAGACCAGGGTCAGTTGTAATCTCTTGGTTTACCAGCAAAAAAACCCAAACGTATCAGCAGCATTCCTGATCAACTGAAATCTTCAGAGATTCATGTGTCTGGCCTAGCCTACATTGACATTAATCTGCTGTTGGAATATCTGTAGGAAAGAACAGCCAAGTGTCTGAAGAACATAAGAAATTTGAGTTTGTCTGGCACAGACAAGGCTGCCACCATAAAAGATGAAAACACACGAGAGGAGGTAGGAGGAGTCCACTTAGCTCTTTCAATTGCCAACAGGCAGTCTGGGCTGGCTTTTGATTATCAGGGAAAGCTAAGAAAAGTAAAATAGTGCTGCTACTCTGTGAAACACAGCCTGCAAAATGAGCTTGGCCAACCAATCAGCCTATGGGTCTGCTATGAAGGGAGTAAATGTGTGTATCAATGATCAAGAGATAGCATTAATACAGTTTCAAAGTGCTTCGTATTTAAATGTGGCTCTGAGTTTGTTGTGCATAACAGGACAAATATAACTAAGGTGGGGCTGAGCACAAGAGCTGAAGGCCAGCCTGGTTTGGGAAGCCAAAATAAACACACAAGCAAATACATCTTACATGGACTTTAGTACAAGTTATGTACAGTTTCTGATGCTTGCTTTTAAAAAGGGTGGGAGAAAGACAGTGAAATATCTAGAAAGGGTACTTGTGGGATACTGCGGGCTTTATGCTGATCCTGATCTTGCTGTGTAAATCATGGTCATGTCTGACTCCTCAGAAGTTCAGGATGAGAGTTGCCTGGCCTTTTCTCACTATGCTGTGCCAGGGTCGTCTTGAACTCTTAGAAAGTGAAAGACCAGAAGTCATTGGGCAGATGCTGCTGTGAGGATCTGATTGTCAGGCTTCTCTTTGCTATGTGCACTGTTGTGTGATTTAGAGCAAGTCTCTGTGTGTCTCTGTTTTCCAGTTGTCTTTGTCCTGAGACTGCCACTTTTGCACTATTTATTTGCCTTGTGGTACTGTGGGCACATTCTCTTCAAATTCACCCACATCTGTTTTATCTTTCCCTGTCTGTTACTTAGCTTATCTTTTTCCAGCTCTATATGTTCCACTCTTGTTTAATGAGCTTTGTCTGTGTGTCCAGGCTTGACATACATGTTTTCTTGGACTGTAAACTCCTTGGAGCAGATTGGTTTGCCCACTGCCAGCCATTGTTTTATCTCTTGTAAGAAATGCTGCTACTAGTAGTAAAAGTTGATTGTTACCTCAAATAGCCTTTTTAAAAGAAAAAAGCCATAGTGTGATCCTGTACTTTACTATACTTGATGACAGCACCTAAAGGCTTAGGATTTGCCTCTTTGAAGCCTCATGCAGCAGAGTTCTGGTCTTTGGAGTCTGGAGGTGCTACAGTTATACTACTAATAAAGTGCTTATAAACAAAAAATGTTTAAAGCTACTTTCTGTTCTTGGGATGTTGTCTCCTAAAAACCTTCTCTTCTCTGTTTCTGCTTGCCCTTTTTTTTCGTAGCAGTAAAAACTCACTGACATGTGTTAAGCTTTGCAGAGACACTTTAATTGCTGTGCATCTGAATGTGACTGTCACATTAGGAGTTAAAGATCTCTATTTCAAGGAAAGAAGCATTTTTATGTTTCTAATATAAATGAGTATGCTTCAGCCTTTTTTACCAAATTCAAAGTGCATGGAGGGATACTTTATAATAGACTAAGAAGGCAATATAAAATTAAGTAAAGCTGGGTCTGGTGCCTAAAAATATTTGGCAGAATTCCCTGGAAAGCCACATTTGAACATTTTTAATATATATTACAAGGCAGACAAGAATAATTATCTTCTCTTGAAGTTCCCCAAGTGAGAGAAGTGTATTGTAATGCCCTTTGAAAGAAAATAATTGAAGTTGCCAATGATTATGTTGTGGAATTTTTCCACGCCCCCTGTCTCTTTCACCCATCTCATTTTATGTGAGGGGGGAGGGATATGATCTGAACAAATGAAACTGCTGTTCTTGCATTCAGTTTTAAAAGGCAGAACTTAACACCCTTAAGTAGGTCTACCTGTCAGTGTACTGAGTAGTCCTCACAAAAAAAAGAAGAAAAAAAGTATTTCTAAACAACTGAAGCATAGCACCATTACAGATGAGGCAACTCTTTCTTACAGTTTTATGTTGTATATTCTTGGGAAAATTCAAGTAATGTTAAGCTGACATTTTTTCTTATCACTTTTACATGCAGTATGTAAAACCAGGAATGTAAAACACCTTTGTGATTTGCCTCTTTAGCTACTGTTAGAATGCTCAACAAAGTCTTAACAGTGGGAGTTGAAATAAAACAAGATTAGGTGAACCTGTAGCAAGCATTGTTTTTTTTTAAAGGTCCCTTTAAAAATTATCAACTTCCTCAAAAATTATATTGTTCCCATGAAAAACCCTATAAAGATAAAGGGGAGCACATATCTTTAGAGGAGAAAGATAATTTTGTTAAAATGTGGAGATCCTTTTAGAAGAAGAAAGACTTTTAGTGCCAGCTATTGTGGCTTTTGTTTTTGTTTCAGTCTCGTTGTGCCTGTTAATAAACAGTTAGGCAAACTTCACAGTTAATTTCAATGTCTTCTGGGTCAAATTTAGGGTGAACAAGGAAAATCTGAGCCCTGAAACTGAATTCCTAGAAGGAATGAGATAGGACCTCATGGACTGAACATAGGGATAGATGGGCTGAAGGAGAGGCCAAATTCTCTGTTGTTGTAGACTGGTGTTGCTGTTGCATGGATAAGAAAAGTTCATTCTGATTTACTCCAGCCAAGAAAGGTCCTGCAGGGTCTTGAGAGAACTGCAGATATGTGATCCTGCAAGTGAAGAAAGCAAGCTAAGAATATAGAGATGGATAGTGAGAGCAATTTTTGGCAGAAGGATTTAAAACTGGGTGGGAGGCAAAGCTGTGATGAGAGTGCTGAGGCTGAGCAATCCTGCCATGGGAAATGTCTGTCTGAAGGGCTGCAAGCTGCTTTCTTAATTATTTATTGTTTCAGATCAGAGGATGTGAAGTTAGATTCTCCTATTTCAAGGGAGAGGTGGGAAAGCTGAAGGAGAATAGTGTTTATTTGATTTAGTGGAGTCTTTCATATGCAGTGTATGTACATGTGATTTGTGTACATCGATTTACATGAAGACCATTCAATTAATCAGGTGTTCAGGTGAGACTGTTTAGATCCCTCACGAAGTGTTGGTATACTCTCTCCCAAATGAGTGTCCTCATGCCTAGCCTGTTGCTTAGAGATAGGGTACTCTGGAAACATCTGCAACTTCAATGTTTAGAATTGTTCTAATTCAATCTAGATGGGACCAGTAAAACTGTGGTTTAATTTTATGGGCAACAAATTGATCCTTGGAATACTTCTCTGCTGCAGTGGTGCTGTGAGTGTGTAACTCTATCTCCCTCTGGCACTGCTGACAGTGCTCCTGAAGCAGCATGATGTTCAGCACAGCCCAATCACCAGATATTTATCCTTTTCCTTGAGAAAGTATTGCAGTTGATATCAAGCTCTGCATTGCAGTTGTAATTCAGCATGTGCCACAGTTGTGTTCTGAGCAGATACAACCATAGTACCTCTTAATGTTTTGTCTGGGAAGTTGGTTAAGGTTTGTCATTGTTGGTTATATGTGAGGACTAACTGTTCCTATGCAAATTACTGTGATTTGTGTTGTACATGGTATTAGAGGTACAGCAACTCTATCTTGCTGATTGCTGCTGTGGTTTCATCTCTACAAGCTTCTAATGAATTAATTCCTGTAAGATGCTAGGGAAAATAAGGGATGATGCAGTGTGATTAGGAGGGAAGGTTTGGTGGTGATTACAACTTCATTCTTATCTCTTCCTTTCCTCTCCTGCTCCATTAATAGAGTGCAGTGTATTAAAAATAGATCTAAAGACACTTTGCAGTTCACAAATGTTAGGCATCCCTCAGAGAGGCCAAAAATGCAGTGCAGGAGAGTCCAGTCCTTCAGCCAATGGGGTCCTGCAGAGAATGAGAGGAGAAGGTGGTGCTTTCACCCTTGCTCTGGAGGGTAAAGCAGTTGGGTGCTTTCCACAGGTCTGTCATGTGTGACTTGTGTACCTCTCTCTGCTCCCAGCTGTTATTGGCTAAAGGAGGAGAGATTCTGCAGCCAGCTGAGAGCGCAGGAGCTTGGCTGCCTTAGCGGTGCCACTACGTCGCCTGTTGTACATTTTTTCAAGTTCATTTTTTTCATGTGATGGATCAGAACTTGAAAAACAGGACGTCTTGGAACATAAACTAGATGAAAACAAACTACAATGAAAGTGAAAAAAACATATCATTTTACTGCCGATTGAAAATTAGGACCAGATGAAACCTCTGAAGCCCTGGGCATTTAATTTACTGGAGTCGGTCACTCCTCTGCAAAACCAGCATCAGTCTGGGTTCTCTGCACATAAGTGATATCTTTGTTTGTTTGTGTTTGGCATAATTGGTTGAAGAGAATAATGAGATGGATTGTTTTGGTTTTCTTGTTTGCATAAACTTTACGTACAAGCGATTTGCTTTGCAAGCCACTGTGATAGGATGTCTGTAGTTTACATAGCCAGGAAATTCTGTAGAACAAAGCTGTCTAATGAAGTGTTTCTTTGGATCTGGAGATGAGCTTTCTAAATAAACAGGTTAATGGAGCTCAGCGAAGGGGGTTATTTGGTTTCGTTGTTTTTCCCCTCCATTTGCATGTATATGAGTTTTATCAATCATAGCCAGAGAGAAAAATTGCTCTGCAACATAGCCTGTTCGTTCTCTTTCTGTGAAGTAGACACGCCTTTTGCTAGGGAGTCCTTGCCCAAGACTTTCATTGTGTGATACGCACTGACCCTGCACCTTTTTGGTTTGTGGTCATGTATATATACGTATCTCTCAATTCATCTAGTTGCCAGTGCACAAGATGGCAGGATTATAATGGGCTTCACACAGCTAAATGTTATCATCTTTAAAAATTAATTCTTATTTTTCAGGCTGACAAATCAGTTGGCAAGATACTACACTGAACTACCTTTTTTTTTTTTTTTTTTTTTCTGCTTCTTTTCAGATCTTCTGTCTGGGGAAATTTGGCTTAGAGCCTGAATACCTGTGACTTCAGAGAATTAATTCATGGTCACAAACCAGGTAACAAGAAATACCATTTATTTGTGTGGTTTTTTCCTATGGAATGTGTGCAGAGGCAAGTTTTTGGTGGTCATCTTTCACCGGTCTCAAGCCATTTAATAAATGTACCTACAGTAGCCTTCATGAGTGTCTTGTGCTCTTCAAGACAGACAAAACCCAACTCCAAGTAAGAAACGAGATTTTGATACTGTGGTTAACATGGACTCTTCAAAGAAAAATAAAACGGAAAAAAAAAATCTCTTTCCAAATCAGTACTCTTTCTAACTCTCACCAAGCATGTTTCATTAAAAATACCAAGTCACAATGCTGAAACTTCTTATTTGGATAAACTAATTTTGCTTTACCTAATACAAGTAAAAGGCAAAGCCGAGGTTTGCTTTGCCTTGAAATATTTTGAAATAAGAAGTCAGGAAGGTACTACTGAAATAAGGCACTCGGACTTTTTGGTGTTAGATATTTGAACTTTTTGTTATTAAACATTACCAAAACAGGTACCTCCCAAGCTGAAGGAGTTAAAAACCTTTTTTTTTTTTTTTTTTTTTTTTTTGAGCCATTTCTTGCTGAAATACTTGATGAGCATCACTAGCAAGTGTTCTGTCCTACTCTGGTATATTTCCATGTTCTTGCCAACTCAGTTATAAGGCTGGTTGTAATAATGACCTATGATGGTGGTCGCCAGCATTGGGAACTGAACACTAACCAGGCTTCTGTGGCTGAGGAGCTCATGTGTATTGGGAAGAGCTAGTGATGGAAGGGGTGTAGTGTGTCACTGGGTGACCTCTTCCTTCACTCTAAGCTGAACAGTACGCAGCACTGCTGATAGGACCTGAAATAAGCCACCTCTACTGGTAGAGTGGCAGATAACTTAAAAAAGAAGTGTCAAAGGAGAAGAATAAATTATCTTTAGGGAGGAGCATGAGAGAGATCCCTTCTTCCACTGAGAAAAGCACAAAATCTATGCCGTCTCAGTGCTGTCATTGATACATGTGAGTCTTAGCAGCATTGTACACAGTATGTTGGTATCTGCGCTAGTCTAAACAGATATCTGACTAACAATAGGTGTATATGCAACCAGACAGATACATGGGCATGGACTCTATGTGGAGCTCTCCAAACATGTGGGCATGTAAATGTTTGAGCACTGAGATCTTGGGTACCAAGAGAAGCCATAGCTGTCCTCTGGAGCAAATGGAGAAAGAGGAGGGTGATGCACACCTGGCTGAAAAGGTGCACTGAGAGCTCTCCAGTATTCCTGCTGAGATTTGTTCCCCACTGCTCCTGCTGATACCGAGTGTAAGCAAATTGCACTCACAGGAGAAAATTAAGCCCACTCAAAGTGCTTGTGTGTGCATAACACTTTTAAATGAAAAAGCTTGAGAACTGTTTTCTTTTGACTTTGTTCTGGGTAAGTTTAATGTGGTCCTCTGTAAAGAAAACAAAAGTCTGGAAACCCAAATCTCCAGGAGACTCAGCTCTATTAGATAATTTGAAAATCTTTAATGATCACACACATAGATCTGAGAGATCTCAGGCATGCAGCTGTAGTTTGAGAGCACTGGTTGTATTTGCCATCTGTCTCTAAGCAAGTAGATTTTGGCTGGGTGTTCTGCTTCATATAGCTGAGTGTTACTCGTTTTGCTCCTTGTCACCTCTAGAAGGGGCTTTCCAAGAAGATTAACAGGACCTGTGAGAAATAACTCTTTTCCTTTCCTGAGAAAGCAGCATAATATCGCAGCAGTTATATTAACCCATATCAAATTGTTAATATTGTAATGTTTGCTGTTTCTTTCCTGGTCTGAAACTCCTGTTCAGCCTAAAAATGCAGAGATAGTCTTCTGTTCAATAGCATTGAAATAGCTTGTGTTGTCTGTTTTAACTCCAAACCTATGCAAGATCCTCGGTGATGAAAAGGCAAAAAGAAAAACTGCGTTGGCATTCTGTTGGCTAATATGGCACTTCTAGAATCCCGTTAAACTATCAGGAAAAAAATGACTGATCACTGTGAATCTCTCAGTCTCCTATTTGCCAGTGGGTTAAAGGAATGCATATTGATTTGGGGGGTAATGGAAGAAACATTTGGCTTTCATTATAGCCTGCAAACATCTTGGGCTAAAAACTTCGGGAGTGCTATAGTGTCCTACTGCATATATGTAGTTTTGATTTTTATTTTCTTTTTCCTGATGGCTATGTTTACAATAATCAACGATTTCAGGGGTGACTGGGCAGCTGGATGCCAAACCCTGCCTTTTCTTGGAGGCTCTGGAGACCTTCAAAACCTACCTAGATGCAGTCCTGTGCTGCCTGCCCTAGATGATCCTGCTCTGTTAAGGGGTTGGACTAGATGGTCTCTGGAAGTGCCTTGCAACTCCTAACATTCTGTAATTCTTCTGTGCTAGAGTGTGTGGACAGTGTGCTGAAATATTTATTAAATTGTACTTACCTTCTTCATTGCTATAACATCAGTAAGGATGCAGAATTTCTCAGAAACTTGCTTTTTTGTGAGACTGACTATTAATGGGGGGGTGTGATATTCACATACTGCTGTCTGGGAAAATACTGAGGTAATTGTTAATTTGATTTTTTTTTTTTTCTTTTTCCAGATTTTGGGTCAGCTATGTAGGGGAAAGGTTTATGTGAGGAGGGATCTTGTGCTTATGACAGGGTTTTGACCCTGACAACTGACACCTCTATGAGGTAGTAATACTTAATCTCTGTTTCTCCTTTAATAGCAGAGGTGATAATCTCTTCTTCTGTAGGAGGTTCATTATTTCAAAGGCTAACTTGAAACAAAAAAACTAACAAAAAACTAAAATCTTAGTATAGCAAAAATTCAAGCAGTCTGGCATTTGATCTAGATAGAATGAAAGCTTAATTTAATTGTTGAATGGTTGCCTTGACACATTTGTTTTTTAGTGGTTCATCTACTTTGGAGGAAAGAACTACAAAAAATTGTAACGGATGTTTCAAATTTGTTTTTTGTTTTGTTTTTTTTTTTGGAGGGAGAACATTTCTGTGAACAGAAGTCTGCTGTACTCAAAAGACCACCTTCTTGGTGAGAACAGTTTTCATATTAGTACAGACAAGACTTGTGTGCTGTAATTTGGTTCTTGCATTTTCAGTTTACATGCACTCCCATTCCTGCTCTTACCGCGGGAATTTTTCATGTAGTCTGCTTTTTACTTCTATCTTTTGCTTGTGGTGATTATTTCTTATTAAAATGCTCATATAAGTAGAGTCATTAACTCTCAGTAATTTACAAGTCACTTTGGCTTTGTTAGTGAATAACCTGATTTTGTAGATATATATCAGTGTATCAAAGCAACCAGCTCTGAGCCCCTTGAGTTTCTGCTGTATGTGCATCAGTCCTGGGTGGGGGCCTATGCTTTGGCCCATTTTACCCATGCCTGTGGCCCAAAACCCTTCAGAGAAGGTGCATAGCATGTGTGCCATGCTAAGAGAGCCTGGGTTTGATCAGTGAACACAAATGCTGAAATGGATGCGATGTTTGGTTCTCACAAATGAAGCCTATGGTGTGTAGACCAAAGTCTAGTGGTGGATATGTTCTGAACTTTCTGGAAACCAGACTGTAACTGACTAAGAATATTCTTGGTTTTACTAGTTTGTGTATCAATTTCTGTAAGAATATAAAAGGAAATCACAGTCTCACCAGGTTTGGAAGAGACCTCAAAGATCATCAAGTCCAACCCGTCACCACAGACCTCAAGACTAGATCCACCCTTGCTTGTCAGAAATGGGGAGCTGTCAATCATCTGGGCTATTGATGGCACTATAGATGTTACCTAAAACTTGGTGGGATATCTTCAGCGCTTGAGGCTGTGTTTCCAGTTAGCTGGTAGACAGTCAAGCCAAGTCTTCTCCTTGGGGTTTTAAAATCCTCTAACAGTAATTCCAAGAAGGCACAATTACTGGGGCTTCATCTTGCAGACCCTTAAGGTGTGTCTTCCATGTATGGGGAAGTACACAACCGACCCCCAGGTATGTTTGTGACAGTTCTTCAGCAGATCCCTACCTGGGTGGCTACTTTATGTGCCTGCCTGTGAATGGCTGGGCATAGTCTGGCTTGGGTTTGTTTTCTCTCAGCTGAGGGAGAACTTTACTCATCGGAAAGGATTTAGGAAAAGGAGGATGACAAGTGCTTCACTGACTCTTCCCCTTCCATTCCTGCCTGTTCTTATGGCTGATTCCTTTTTTTTTTGTAAATCTGTTTAAAGACAGTGCTTAGGCAATAAGCTGAATCTGTAGCTACATAGACAATTATAGGCTTAAATGGCTTTCAGAATTGCCTTAGAAATTATCTCATTTGTAAGAGGGTTCCAATTCAAGTCTGGTGACTGCCCACAGGTGAGTGTGACAGACATATTTTCTGCCTCAAGGGATTTATAGTTTGAAACTAGTCACTGAGAAGGGTTAGTTTGAATTGCATAGAAGTTAACACAGTGAATTGTCAGCCCAGTTTGGCTTGGATCCTGCAGTTTCTGTCTCTTAGTTTTACTGCCTTCATGTTAGCCTATCACAGAATTAACCAGGGTGGAAAAGACCTCTAGGATCATCAAATCCAACCTGTTGCCTAACCCTTGTAATTAACTAAACCATGGCACTAAGTGCCTCACTCAGCCTCCTTTTAAACACCTCCAGGGATAGCAACTCCACCACCTCCCTGGGCAACCCATTCCAATGCCAATCATTCTTTCTGTGAAGAATTTCTTTGTAACATCCAACCTAAACCTGCCCTGGTGCTATTTGAAACTGTGTCCTCTTGTTCTGTCACTGGGTGCCTGGGAGAAGAGTCCAACCCCTGCCTAGCTACAACCTCCTTTCAGGTAGCTGTAGAAAGCAACAGAAAGCTGTAGAAAAGCTGAACCTCCTGTTCTCCAGGCTGAACAATGCCATCTCATTCAGCCATGCCTCACAGGACTGTGCTCCAGCCCCCTCACCAGCCTTGTTGCCCTTCTCTGGACACATTCAAGCACCTCAACATCCTTCTTAAATTGAGGGACCCAGAACTGGACACAGTACTAAAGATGTGGCTTAACCAGTGCTGAATACAGGGACAGAATGACTTCCCTGGTCCTGCTGGCCACACTATTTGTGATACAGGCCAGGATGCCATTGGCTTTCTTGACCTCCTGGGCACACTGCTGGCTCATGTTCAGTCACCTGCCAACCAGTATCCCCAGGTCCGTCTGCTCTCCAGCCACTCTGTCCCCAGCCTGTAGTGCTACATGGGGTTGTTGTGACCGAAGTGCAGAACCCAGCACTTGGCCTTGGTAAAACTCATGGTGTTGAACTGTGCCAATCTATCCAGCCTGTCCAGGTCCTTCTGCAGAGCCCTCCTGCCCCCCAACAGCTTGACATGCTTCCAACTTGGTGTCATCTGCAGACTTGCTGATGATGGACTCAATCCCCTCACCCAGATGATCAATGAAGATATTAAAGAGGACTGGGCCCAGCACTGATCCCTGGGGCACACCACTAGTGACAGCTGCCAACTGGATGTGGCATCATTCACCCCCACTCTCTGGGCCCAGCCCTCCAGCCAGTTCTTAACCCAGAACAGAGTGCCCCCGTCCAAGCCAAGAGCTACCAGCTTGGCCAGAAGTTTGCTATGGTAGACAGGCAGACCCTATGTTCTTCTGGCCAGCAGAACTGGGCTTTTAAATGCTCATTTAGGCTGTCTCATTTAATTCCAATTCTTTAGTAGGCAACGTTAATCAGGTAGAGATTATCTACCACGCTACTTTGTAATTTTTCTCTGTTTCCTTTACTGAGGATTCGGTTACCATCTCTCTGTTTTTCTTTGCATCTTGGAAGTAGGATGTGAGTGCTCACCCATGCACTGTTCCTCTCTCTGCTGGACTGATTCAGGAGTCCTGCCCTTCTGCACCTGTGAAGATGTGGGCTTCTCTTGGTAACCACTATACACAATAGCATTGACTCATAAACTCTCATGCAGCTCTGAGTGAAGACCTCATATCTGAGAGGAGGGGAAAGCGGGTGGAGTGAGAAATGTGGATTAATTTTCTCACTCAGCAACACTCTTGCTGGGTGGCCTTGAACATATCACTTACATCTTTCTTTTCCTGCCTCTTTCCTTCCTTTTGTTTTAGTCTCCCACATGTGAAATGAGGATGATAAAATAAAGCTTCCTCTTGCCCTTCCTGTCTTAGCAATTCAGGTGGTTAGCTCTCCACAGCTGATGCTCTCTGGACAACACTACAGCACTGAAATCAATGAAGCTGACCTTGGTCATGAGCTAAAGGATTCAAGTAATACACATAAAATAGATGTTCTAAGACAGAATTTAGTGTAGGTTTCAAGCATGGGATTTTCAAAGTTTTTGAAGACCACATCAGGGAGACTTATGATATACTCTAGGAAATTCAAGTTTAAATCCATTTTCAGGTCTCTGAATCAGTAACTTGACTTCAGAAGTGCTCAAAACCCATCGGTATGCTGTGAATATATTAGATGTGAATTTAGGGTGCTCGATGTTTTCACAGTTGTTACAGATTTAGAGACTGACTCAGGAGCCTTTCTATGGATGCATGAGGCTGCAGAGGGGTGGTGGTTCTGTTTGTGTTTTCTTTTTCTCTTAAGCCACTGCTTCAGTCAAAAATGTAACTTGTTCACAAGGACAAAGTATATGCACTTAGTAGATTCCAGACTGCCAGATGCATTTGGTGGTCTTGGTTATTGTCCAACAGAAAAAGTCACAGAGATCTGACAGTGCATGTATATGCTTTCACACACAGATATTTTGGCATTTTAGCTAACTGTCTGTGTTCGCTCAGTAGAAATGTGGACCAAGTTGTTGCAGGAGCAAGGGGGTGGTCCCAGCAGGTCAGAGTTCAGGTTGGTGGTAGGGCAGGGTGGGGAGGCTTGGATTGCAGCTGCCTACACAGAATTTGACCTCAGATTAACCAGACATCTTCAGTTTCCCCTGCTGCTGTCCCATGAGCAAAAATAGCCAAAGTACAAAAAAAGAAAATAGATTTTTGGAATTTGTACAAAATGGGGGGGGGAAACCCTCAAAGTGAAAAATTATCCCTTTCTTTGACTGGTGCCTGCTGAGAGCAAACGATAGATATTCTGAGGCTAGTATCACAAGACTCCATGCAGGCATCAGTGCTAAACAGGTTAGACTAGATCATGTACCAATGTTAATCAACAGGTCTCTATTGGAGCTATGCCAGTTTACACTAGTTAAGGATATAATCACTGCATGTAATAATTTACTGCATTATTCCCTTTAAACTCTAAACTCTTCTATGTTATCTTATTAATCTAAAGGCAGAACTATCTTGTGATAGATAATCATTCCATAGGAATTGAGTGTTTCTCTTAAATATTAGAAAACTATCGCTTACCTTAATGGAAAGTCTTGGCTTCATTTTGTCCTGATTGAAACTGACAGTGAAGGACATGAGCATTCTTGCCAAATCCTGATACAACAGGGCAGCAAAGTGTTTGGTGAGTGGTGATGAGTCTCCCGTCTCAAAATTGATCTTACTGAGTTTCTGTAATCAAGGACAGACTTTCAGAAACACTCGAATATAGCTTGTTTTCCAGAAACTGCTGAGTGCTAATCTTCCTTTGAAAAAGCTGTGCTCAGTTCTATGCCAGAAGCTTCTGACTACCAGGGATTCTCAAAAGTCAGTCTTTGAGTGTCATTTGAAATATGTTTTCATATAAACATTCTATACATTTTTAGACTCTTTTTTTTTTTTTTTTTCCCCATAACAGTATCAAGTAGAGGATGGCAATGGTGCCATCATCCTTAAAGAACAGGGTGATTATACTAAAACTTCACTCATCTCTTGCAATGATTTTAGATGAACTCTGAAGAATTTGGAGATCTGGGGGGAAAGCAGCTTTGGTTTGTACTTACTGTGTTTGTGTACTCTCTCTTTTGTTAAAAATTGTATGAAAAAGGTTTGCTGAAGAGTTTAACTTTATGGCCTTATCAGAAGGAAGATGTATCATGCAATCCAAACACCGTTAGATTTAAGCCTAGCAAACTTAAGTATTTTGAATAAGGGTTTATGAAGCTTCCAAAATTCTTTTAGTAAAATTGGATGTTGATCTCAACCTGTTGTAGCAGTACTAACATTGTTGATAAGATATTTTTGGACAGATATGCTATTGGCCTTGTCCCACAGTACATAAGACTTGAACCCTCCTCTTAACCTTGCTCTAAGAGTACCCCAGTTGTTGTTCAAAATTCTGCACCTACACAAATATTATGTCAAACTAAATTTGGTTGTTTGTTTTTGGTTTTTTTCTTTTTTGTGCTTAAGGATCATTATTTAACCAGAAATGTATTAAAGCAAATAATTCCTTAGTGTCATAAATGTCACTCAAGTGGTGCTGTGGACCAACTCGTCTTCAACTTTATGTAAACAGGTTTATTTGTTGCAAAAGATACCTACAGACTGTAGAAGCAGAGAGTGACAAGAAATGTCTGGGTAAGGTTGTCAATAACCTGGTCACCAAATAGCATTGAATCCTGAGCTACAGATATCTAAAGTTACAGTATAACCATAAAGTTCTGCTCTCTCTGAATTCAAAGGTGAAACTTCTATTGACTTCAGGATACAGACTTATTGACAACAAAAAGTTCTCTTCTTTCAAATAAATTTTCCCCTTAGTTAATAATCTGTATTTAGAATACAGAGGGAGAAACTTAGTTAGAAAAGCTGAAAGGTAAAAATCTGAATATGACTTCTAAAACAGCTTTTTGTATTGTTATGGCCGCAGGCTTCTCCAAGGGTTTGAAGTTATCTTCAGAAGCCATCAAGTGCAGTAAGAGTGCAATAAGTTCACTGATGGGTGATATCTGTGGTGAGTTTCATATCCCCACAATGGAAGGATTAAGTTAACTTTGTAACAAACTTCCTCTTCCTGGGTCGGTCTGGGTAAGATTTCAGTGATCTACCTGTTACTAGAGGAATAGGCTATGGTTACGTTCTTTGCTCTTCTCTTTCCACAGTTCGAGGAATGGTTAATCAGTGAATATATAGGTTGGACAAGGCTTTGAGTGACCTGTACTAATGGGAAGTAGTACAGGTCCCCTATGGCAGGGGGTTGGAATTAGATGATCTTTGAGGTCCCTTTCAACCTTACCATTCTATGATATTACAAAACCACAGAGCTGTAGCTCTTCTAGTGCTCAGTCCCACAGTGATCCAAAAGAGGGTGACTCACTAGTGCTGGATTGGCAGGGAGATGGTTTTGGAGCAGGTTTTAAATGAATGTCCCTGCCTCTTACTAAATACAGGCCTAGAATCCAGCTTCAAAAACCAGTTTGCACCCAGTTTTGACTCACTTGAAACCCATACTGAAGCTCCCATCTACTCATTTCATCCAATGCTGGATGCTTTTAGACTTTCAATATTTTCTATTTCTGTTCAAATCTTTACCCTTTCATCACTTATGTTTCTACTGAATGGTACAACTGCAGGTTGGGGTTAATCATATAATCAGAAAAGTCAGCTTCAGTCTTTATTATTTCTAAGTAAAAGAATTGATTCCTGCTCTCTCCTCCTTCTTCACCTTCTTAATCTGTATCCATTTGTGATTATGTGCAACCACTGTTTTGGGGGCTGAAGGGGCAAAGATGTTGCTGACTTACTGTTCCACAGATGGCAGATTACTTATAAAAGTTATATTGCCCAGTACAGTCCCACTTTCTAGGTGGCTATGTCAGTGTGCAAAGATGCCTTTCAGGCTTCAGATACTGAGAAAGTAAACTCTTAGTGCTTTGGTTGATATGCAGGAATTTACAAAATTTAAGCAGTTTCTTAATACAGCGAATCACTGTATTTTTCAAAACTGTGATGTTCCATTGTCAAGTTTATATCAACTGAGGCAAATCTAGAAAAATCTTGCATGGAAAAATCCATCATCTGAATAAATTACTCATCCCCACATCTTGGTATGATGACATAACCTTACAGAATATCTTAAAACAAAGCAAATAACTTTTGCTGTTTTCTCCCTTGATGCTCTTTAACTCCATAACTTCTTCCTTCCCGTGACTTGTTTCACTATCTCCAGGGTGGCAAGTTTAGCGTGAATTTACTCCCTTCAACATTAGTGAAATGATTAAATCTGCTCCAATAAATTGTTTCAGTATGTTAGAAGAAAGATCTTCCTTCTGTCTTGTTCCCCACCCTTCCTGCTCCTCACCCACATGGTTTTGACACACTTGCCATAATGACCCAGGCTCTGCAAAGCATCCTGAAACACACCTGGTCGAAGTACAATCTGTAGGCAGGGCATTTTGGGACAGGATTTTGTGGCCGTAGTGGTATTGGGTTGGCAGTTGGACTCAATGGTCTTGGAGGTCTTTTCCAGCCAAAGTGAATTTATGATTCTACGACCTACCTTGGATGCGCATTTCTTGTCTCAGCACTTCCCTACACACTTCTCTCTAAGTGTTCACTGAGATACCTTGTTGCATGCAGTTTTATGACACACTTTTATTTCTCCCTTCATGGAACAAAATTTAAGCCTTGTTGTAATGAGACCATGAGCTACGCAGGGCTGGATGACAAAAATGACTCTTACTCCTTTTGAAGAGTAAGGATGAAAATACTGCACATTGATGGGAAGTTTAGAGAGTCTATTTTACTAGTGCATGTGTATAAAGGGCAATCAAGTAGAATGAACACATCCCTGAGGTAAGCCAAGCCTATTGACCTAGAACAATCTAGAACCCTCCACCCTTCCTCCCTGGGCAGGCCTGAGAGTAGGCCAGAACTACCCCCCCCACCCCCAACTTAGCCCTATGAGGCCTGGGTAGGCCGCATGACGCAGCTCAGAATTCCCTTGCCGGCCAGGAGCCTGCTCCCACACAAACCATGAGGTAAGAAAAAAGTGCACTCTCCCTGGAGACAGCTGTGGAGGGAGGAGAGGAGAAGGGAAAGAGAGAGGTATGAACAGGGCACTGGCTTATAAGCTGTGACACTGGAAAACAGAATAGAATAGCAATATTACACATCCTGGGATGCCCAGATCTGTCCCCTGGGACAGGTCTTGGTCTCTGTAGTTTTCTTGGGGAACCTGAGACACCTCAGACTATGACAAGCCTGAATATGCAACTTTTCTGGGTGAAGACCTGAGGCCACAAACCATCCAACTCAATTCAGAAACAAAATGTAGTGGAAAATGTAAAATATCTGTGGGGTAAGGCACTAGTTGTTGTCTGTGTAGACTTATGCCTGGCCTTTTCATCTGGAAAGTGCTTTGCTGCACAAGGTAAGTATCTGACAAGAATGTAGCAAGATTTAAATTACTTTTAAAATCAAAATTTACTGACTGTGTACCGAAAGTGAAGACTTAGAGACAGTTAACAAATTACATGAGCTCTTCTGTTTTGTTATTTTGGCTTCAGGTAAATTGATCAATACTTTTTGCTTCTAATGCAAAGTACATCTAAATTTTTGAAGTAGAGGTTTTTAGTAAGGCAGCTATTTCAGGCAGACACTACTCTGTAAAGGCAGAATTAGTTTATTAATAGGGTTTCATTATTGTTTTTCTACCTTTTGTTTAATGTGTTTGAATGTTGAATCATGCTAGATTATGTACATGGTAAGTGATAAATTATGTAATGCTGCAATGTGGTGGGAATTAATAGTGGAACTGTCTTAATTTGTTCTTTTTCCTTATTTTTTTTTTTTTCCATAAACCCCATTAAATCTGTTATGTAGAAGGCTTTGTCAAATAGTATTCATAAGAATGAAGACTGGGGGAGGCGGGGAAGCCCAAAACCCAAACCAAACAGTCTTTCTGCCTTTCGACAGATGGTGAGGGCTGAACCTTCATGAATTTGTTATTGACCTAATTGAAATCACATTTGTGTATTGTTCTCCAGCTATGCTAGGGACAGAGCTGCCAGGGGAGAAGAGTGGCACCACAAAAATGCAGGGCTGTGAAAATCCTCCAGAAGGTTAAGAGGGATTCCAGCACCTTCTGGGCTATTGCTGCTGCCTGCGCAGCCCACTGCTGACCCAAGGTCAGACATGGGCAGACACCTCACAGCTGCATCCCTTCGCCTCCCTTTTCTCTGTGGAAATTACTTCAGGGAATGGATCACCTCCAGCAGCATAGCTGGAGCCTGGGAAAATCTGTGCTGCTTCTGAGCAGTTAGCTTACAGTATGGTAAATTAGAGGCAGGACTTGTAGTCACAATACCCACTAAATTAAATCAGGCCTAAGTTTGTGCAGTATTTCAGAATGAAGGCTATGTTTTTACACAAGTTGGTAAATTATGAAGAGATGTTAGTGGTGGGTGGGATAAGGAACAGCTCTGATTCCCAGGGCAGACTGTGGAGGTGATGCTCTAGGATGGTCTTTTAGTTACACATCTGGGTGTGATATGGAAATATGGCGTGATCCTACATGCTGGCAACATTGCCAACAGCTTAAAAGATACAAGTGCATGCATCTATGCCTGTTGCTTGGATGCTGAGCAAGCAGTTTTACAACAAAATAGAGGGCTTGGGTTTTTTTATTCCTCTTAGTTAATGCTGTTTACCTGTGTTACCTGTTAAGTTTTTGTCTTAGCCTAAAGAGTGCCATTTCAGAGACATCTGTTTTAAATATTTTATTTCCTCATGGTTCTGGTGTGTGATTGAAGGCAGAGATGAGATTCAGGTCATCACTGCAGGGCTGTGCAATCCAGAGAGTTCAGTAGTTCAGGTTTACTTCCTTTCTTCTCCAGAATGCCAGAAGTTATTCTGTAAGCCCATGAAGCTTAGACTTTGTACTTAAACCAACATTCTTTCTCTAACTAACTGTCTTCTGAACATTAATCATCAGGAATGGGGTTATCTTATATTCCTGCCAAAAAAAGTCAGCTTAGGTTTTAAAAACATTAGAGATATTGGCGCCTAATTTCAGAATTCATTGCGTTGTTCAGTCCTCTGGAGTGCAAGTGATATGTACCAGTAAAGAGCAGAGGAAGCAAATTGCCCTTTTGTCCTAAGGATGAAGAATGCTGTGGGCAATTCTCGTACTTTTTGTATAAAATTGATGTGGTATATGTAGAATCTTTCTCTTCTCATCCATTTAAAACATCAGCAAATGAGAAGAACACATATTAATATAGATCATGGAATCAACCAGGTTGGAAGAGACCTCCAAGATCATACATTCCAACCTATCACCCAGCCCTATCCAATCAACTAGACCATGGCACTAAGTGCCTCATCCAGTCTTTTTTTGAACACCTCCAGGGACAGCAACTCCACCACCTCCCCGGGCAGACCATTCCAATGGCAAATCATTCTCTCTGTGAAAAATTTCCTACTAATATCCAGCCTATACCTCCCCCAGCACAACTTGAGACTATGTCCCCTCGTTCTGTTGCTGATTACCTGGTGTAGTGCTAACAGATCCTCTGCTGTTCTATGCGGCTAATATGCTGTCTCTTGAGTATATATGCGGATGTGTGCATGTTGTACTCCCAGTTGTGGAGTCCTTGGTGATGACTGACGTTGCGGTTGTAACAGGCATGTTGTTGTGGAAGAAAAAAATTGACCTAAACATATTCTGGCTTGTCCAGACATGTTTTCTGCTCTCCCTCCTTCTGCTGATGGGAGAAGCAACTGCAGGAAAGGAAGACAAAAGGTCTGGCACCTCCATGTCCCTTCAAACTTGTAAACAGGGTACCTCACCTGTTTATACTCTTGTGTTCTGCCCTTAAAGGTAAAACCAAACCATGACTTTACATAATATGGTTAAGATTGGCTGATTTGTGGCTAAAGAGCCATTAGTCTTGGGCTACATGGATAAAAAGATGAGCAGGTAAACACATTGTGCTCTGCCTTAATATATTTCTGCTATTGCTCTCTGCCTTGCATTCTGCCATGCTCTACCTGCTACATAATAACAAGCCCTGATACTTTGGGTTTCTCTACCTGGAAACCTGCCTTGTCTCATTTTACCAGGTAATAGGCATTAAGTGCCTTCATGCGATAGGCTCACTTAGCCAGTGTGACATTGTTCCTGTCTGCACATCTGCAAGACCTCCTGCCTGCACTTCTGTAAACCTCTGCGCCAAGACTGCACACCTGCAAATCTGCAGAAACTGGGAGCCCTGGAATTGGCACAGGTTGTTAAAGTGGAACCAGGGTCAGGTCAGTGATTGTCTGCTTCCCTACCAGCACCTTGTTAGAGCCTGGAAAGATCTACCAGCCTTAGCAGCTAAGAAGATACCGACAGAACTCCCTGCAAGTGTTTGGGTACTGTCTGGAAACTGTAGTTAGCCCTGGGAATCCAGAGATAACTTCTGTGAGTAAATACTCAAAAGCTTCTTTAGCAAAACTGTACAACTCTAAGTAAATCAGAGTGCCTTCTGCCTTAAGCAGAAAGGAGTTTCTCGAGTCCCTCTAGGTGGGCAAGTGGTATAACTGACCACAAGAACCTCTTAGTTCTAATGGTTTAGTGTTTGTTGCATATTGCTAGTTATTTCTTCAATGTTCTAGATTCTACCTTTTCCTTTGTGTAATGTTTTCATGACCGTTGCCAAGAACCTATTATTAAAATTGTGGTCAGTAGTGAGATTCCTGAATATCAAAATTAATAAATGGTGTTAATTTTGAAATAAATCTTGCACAATGCCTACCATAATACATGATAATACTAGCAGTAGTGCAGATTCAGGCAGAGAAAAGATTTTGCCAAATGAAGAGAAATGAAAATATTTTTCCCTCTTAGAGAAGTTCAGATAAAGAATTCTTACACTTCGAAAAATTACTGAGTTTGGGGCAGACAGTATTACTCTCCATTGTATTTCCACTCAATCATCTTCTCTGCAGGCTGGGGATAAAACCATGTCAATTTGGCATAGAAACCTATTCAGTGTATAGACGGAATCTAGGAGTAGAGGTGGAGAACAAAGTTAGAGATTACCAATTAATGAAAGTGTGCCTTTCAGGAATGTTTTGAATATCAGATCACTTGCTGAATAATGTTCATATATTAACTTTTTCCTTTCTGTGCCTTGCAGGATAGTCCTTTTGTCAATCTTTCGTTGCAGATTTCATATACCTAAATAAAATCTTTTGAGCCATCTGTGGTGGGATGACACACTACTGTTGAGGTAGAACTATGCCTGTTATTTCTCAAATGTGCCAGAAGATACTGAAGAGTTAGGTTCCTTATTCTGTTCTTCTGTTTTACAAATGGCAAGGAAAAAACCTTCCTGTGGTGTGCAAAACTCACGACTTCTGAGTGAGATCACTTATATTCACTTATTCACTGACTTTGCAATGTGCTTTATATCCTTCAGTCTTGCTTTGCATCTAATAGTTACTGGTGACTGTTGAGGCCACAGCTAATTCCATGCAGTAACTATAGACCCTTTTGATATTCTGCGTATTTCCACAACTGTTAAAGGTTTTTCCTTTTTAAGGTCTTTGCTGTAGGCAAGGTGGTTTGCCAACTTCCCTTTGTACTCTTTGCCTGCTGTCCAGCAATGTTAGTTGAACCTATCCTGCTTTCTAAAACCTCAGGTGTATTTAATTCAACTATTTTCAGGAGACACACTATATTTCCTTTGTGCTAGAGGTCCTCACCTGACCCATGGGGAGCAAGATGTGAGCATTGGTTGACTCTCCAGTTTCTTTTTTAACAGGACATGTGATGCATAGCATTAATACAACAAATGGGAGACAAGCATATTTTCCATCTACTGCAGACTTTGAAAACCTTTCAGGCAACAGATGAGACTTTGCATTTGGATGGTGATTTGGAAAGAAGGCAGTGAATTGGCCTGATGCATATGAAAGCGTGAATAGGTGCAAGGATGCGAGAATAAGGGGCTGGGGGAGTTGGCCTCTAGTACTACTATGTCAAGCAAGCTTTGCAAGAGGGCTCCTGTGCTGGAAAAGCTGCTGAATATGCTTGCTGTGGGAGCTGAGGTGATGGCTGTGGAAAGGTGGCTGATGACATAAAACATGACATGCTCAGAAAGAGGTTTTAAGTGGGAGGCTATATGATTGTCTACAGAACTGGCCTTAGGATCTAGCTAGAAATTAGGGAACTGATTACTCTCCTTGATTTCCTGACAGCTCATCAAAAGCTAGAGATATGAGGTGGTGATATTTAGGTAGCTTGCTAGCTAAGCTGACCCATGCACTTTTTTTGGAAGTTATTATGAAAAATATGAAGCTTAACTTACTGCATTGGTAGTCAAAGTCACAGGCACAGGAGAAGGATGAGGATTTACTGCACAGCGTGCTTATCTGTTTCTGGAGCGGCATATTCCACAGGGAATGACAGTGTCACTGAGCACAGCACTTGCACTGTTATGGAGTGGCTTCCTGCCTTTTTAACACTTGGGTGAAGTCTTGGATGCTGTCTGTTCTCTGTTATGCAGAAAAGCGCATATTGGGTTCTGTAGGTCAGACAGTTCACGTGGCCCTCCAAGACAGATTAATTCATTTATAGACAGAAAATGCAATTCAGCAGTTGTCATGGAGGACCCATTTATTTACAGGTGCTTTCACCCAGTTTATTGTTAGCTCTTGGATTTTCACTATTATTCTGTAGCTACATACATACATCTATGTGTATGTAGTATACACACACACATGCGCATATGTAGAAAGAATCATGAACTTCTCAATTCTGTTTTGCTATTAACTACAGTGCTGTTTGGTCTGGGAAACTACTGTTCTTAAGAACTGTAAATTGTAATGACACACATTTTGGCAGAACTGCTTAACGCATTTGCTATCAGGTTGGTTTGGTTTTTTTTTTTTTTTTTTAAATTTCCAATTCCAGCTTTTTATGCCTATGGTAAGTCAGTAGATGTCTATTCCTCCATGTCTTTCCACCCAGCTGGAGGTAGATTTTGTTTTGCATACTTTTTCAATGGTAACCCATACCGAGGATCTTCAAGATGAAAATGGAGCTGGTATGGGGATGTAGGTATGTATACTTAGTGCCACTTGCTCTTATCACACAAAAATACACCAGTCATATCCTAAGGCCTTTGTAGAAAGTCCCTTCTTCTGTGAAACTGGCAGGTCTCTGCTGCCTACTGAGCAAGAACTTGTGTAAATATTGTAATCAGAGAGAAACCTCCCTTGCTGTTTACAACAGCTTTCCCATTGGAAATGTCTTAAAAATAATAACAATGCAGATTTATTAAAAGCTAAATGTGACTCATTCTCACAGCTTGTGAGAATGTTTATAACAGCTCCATCCAGTGGCTCCTGCAATGCTACGAATGCAGGGCTTGGCTCAAGGGAGTTCAAGACCTTCAGGGTTGAAAAGCACTGCTTTAAGATGCATGGTTTGAGAGCGATCACCTTGCAGAAGAAAACATAATTAATTTTAAATTGAAAGATGTGGTGTTTATTTTGCAATTAATTGTGAGAAATTCCTTTACTACTTTACACTCCTTATATCAAATGGCTTCCACCACTTGGCGTACAATGAGAGACCATCCCTCTTCAGTAGCCGGAACATAAATTATACTTGTTATGAAGACAAATGGAGTGCCTGTATGCAAAGCATTCCTTGAGAGAACAATGTAGTCCAGGTGAACTCCTTCCTGCAAGAAAATCCCATTTGGAGTTCAGGAAAGAATGTTGAAATTGTTCAACAAGGTTTTGATGTTACATTTTTGTTGAAAAATGCCAGTGTCTTTCTATAAAGTCTTTGATTTTCAAAACATAAACTTTAATTTCAAAACTTGGGGTTTTTTCCTTCACTTTTAAACAAATCATTCTAGTCAGGTCCATGATGGGTGGTTTTTTTTTTTGTTTGTTTGTTTGGCATTTTTGGTTTGTGTTTTTGTGCATTTTTTTGTTTTTGTTTTTTTTTTTTACTTTGTCCCTATTAAGGGATTGATGCAAAGTAGGTTTTTCAGGTTGCAAAAATTGGAGATTTTAGTTTTTCTTTCCTGTTCCAAGACAGAAAAAATGTTTGCCATTTGAAAAATTCCCATGGGTCATAAAAAATATTTCCCACACATCCACTAGTCAATGGGAGCCTTACCATAAACTTAGTGTGCCTTGGAAAAGACCCTGAGAGCGTACCAAAGATTTTGTCAGCCTCATTGATTGCACAAACCAACCTTGTTTTGAGGAAACATACCTGGGCCAAACAACATTCTGACATTTGTCTGTAGTTTTCACATTTAGGAGAGATTACTGTCTCCAGAGGGTTGTTCTTAATGATTTAAATCTGAGGTAGATAATTTTTTCTGGCACTGTGTGTGTAACCTAATCCATATATTGTTGAGAATAACTGGAATGAGCACTGAGTTGCTGTATCGATGTGGTCAGTCAGTATTGATTGCTTTCAAACTTGCTGAGTAGGTGGCACAAATTATAAAAGGACCTGAAAAACCAAGGCAGAAAAAAGGAAGTATTCAAAATGGTGAAGTATGAAAGCAGAAATTATTACCTTGGAAGCAAACAGTCTAAGCTTTAGAAAATTTGTTCTTGTTAATTGCATGTTGGATAACATCACATAGATCATATGACCAACTGTATGTGAAATTCTTGTTTGTTCCCTTTGCAAAGGGTTTGATGGTGACTTCAGGCGCATCCTCTGAGCAAGGGGTGGTGTGTAAACTGTACCACCCAAGGAGCAGCCCCAGGAGGCATCATGACTCACAGACTTGCTGCTGAGACAAAAATCCCTCCCTGCTTTCCCTTGGCTCTTAGGCTGTGAAACAGAAAGATAATGCTGCTGGGGTTTGTTTTGTGGTGTGTTTTGTGTTTTGTTTTGTGGTTTTTGTTTTTGGTTTTTTTTTTTTTTTAACCATGGTAAAGCGCCTGCAGTGACACAGCTCTACAGCGGAGTAGATGGGAGTAGGGGAAGGATGCTTGGAATCCTAGCTCCTCATCTTCTGTACGGGGAGTGTGGGCAACTCCAGTCTGTATTGTAGCCTAATATCAGAGTAAGGTGTTGAAGTCAGTTATTTCTTGAGCCTGGCTTGGTAAAGCATTTCAACACAGTTTTCAATTCTTTTAAATGGTGATTAGTTTTAAATATGTGCTTAAAAAATGGATACTCTAGTGCTTCATCAGAGGAAAAAACTGCTATAAGATTGTTTCCTTGAATATATGTGTTCCACTTTTGCAGTTCAGTGCATTACATCCAGCATCTCTGAATGGCTACTCTGCCCTATAGTAAAAGGGCTTTTTGCTGACTCCAGTTTTATGCATCTCACTACTTCTTGCTAAGAAGAAAAAAGATTTTAGATTATATTTGCTAGGACTTGGTGCTATCTATTAGGGTTATTTCTGTATGCTAATGATATGCCTGGTCTAAGAAATGAAACAGGCCTGGGCATGTGAAATATTCTAGGTAGTATACTACATAAAAATAAAAATCAAAAGCAGTGTTTTCCCTAGAGGTGTAAGGTCTCATTTGATACACATCTAACATGTTGAACTGATTAGGAAGGTATTTTAATAGGAAGAGAGCCAAATTTTGCCAACAGGTTACATTTGATTTCGGCCCCAAGAGTTAATTTTGCAGAAGAAATTAGGCCTCCTATTTCCCATCCCTTGGCACTTACATTTTCTCCTTTCCCTTCTATGATTGCATTAATTGACAACTGAAAAAGACATTCAATCCATCGGATAATTTCTTCAGCATGAGTAGCTTTAAGGATACTTGTCTTTAAACATTCATATTATGGTAGACTTAGCAGAAACCTGTGCTAAGGACCGACTAGTCTAGGCAGATCCATTGACACTACCATTATAAATATTTCACTGAAATTTAGATCAACACTGAAGTCAACCTCTTAATTGGTTAAAATTCAATCATTTTTATAGGCTCTTATTTCAATTGATATTAGCTTGCTCAAAAAAGGTGTTATCCTGCAGTTTGTGTGTGGTTCTGTGGTGTTTTTTAAAACCTTTGGCCTATGGAATCTCATGGTTCTCATGCAAACTAGGGAATGTTTATATAAAGTTCTGGCAGATATGATCTGAGAAAAGATAGTTTGGAGAATGTACTCAATCCTGGCATTTGTCTAGGCATGGAACTCTTGGTTACGTTGCTATGCTTAGCTACATAAAGGATTTTAAAGTCTTACAAGACTTTCAAACTACTGTTTTACTTATTTTACTGGAGGACAAGCTTGTAGCATTGTGCTTGACCTCCCTGAAGAGCAGTGCTGCTTCTACTTAAACAGACCAGGAAGGAAATCCAGTTGTAGAGAATAATGTTTTTTTCTAAAGTGATCTGTTTGCTTCTGGATAAAGTGTTTGTCTCTTGCTGTTGCCTGATCCTATATGCAGCAGACTATTTTCCTTTCTGTGCTAGCATGACAGTGGGTTGGTGGAGACCTCCTGGCTTGCTGTTGAAGTAGTAAACCCCAACCAGTGAAAGTCTTCTCCTTTGCTGCTGATTAACACAAGTAGCCCAATATCAGGCACTAAAGAGTAGGGAGGAGGCACCTGTGACCCAGCTCCTTGAAAGCAACTTGTTACATATTTTGTTCCTGAAATTTCAATGGTTTACAGGCAAAATTTGTCACAGCTTACTAAACGGGCGTAAGTGATTGATCTGAGAGATCAATGTGTACTGCAAAGTCTGTAAATAAGACACTTTTGAGTTGAATGCTGCATTTATCCCTGATTACATCTGCCTGCCTTACATTGGGGAGGGATTGTCCTGAATGATTGTCACCGATCCTAAACTAGTAAGGACAATAACTCTACCTACTCATGGAGTAGCTTACAATGTGTAACTGATAAAATATTGACTTGGTTTAGCACTGTAAAAAGCTGTGCTTGCATTGGGTTTCTTTTACTGGAGAAAGGAATTATTTTGAGTATGCAGATGTAGTTATTTCACTGCCTAGCATAGGTGAAGACTTAGCTAATGCATTCCACCTGTGAGAGTCAGGAGGGGAACTCCAGAGACAAGCTTAAAGCTGCACCTAGAAGACTTCTTAGTAATGCACCTATTGAACTGATAAACTCCAAAGGTATGTGTGAGACCAGGTTATTGATTTTATTTTATTTTTATCTTTAGGGTAGTTTGTTCAAGAAAGAGAAACTGTGCTCATAGTTCAAGGTGCATTTCCAATTTTCTGACATAACATTGAAGATAAATGTTTAGATTTTCATAACAAATTTTAGAGCTAGTTAAATAAAAACAAATATACCTTTTTAATGAATGAGAACTATGATTATAAAAAAGCAGTGAAATTTTTATGTTAGAGATTTTGCCTCCATTTCCCTCATCTCTTGTCCTTTCATGACATTCCACTAGTTTGTGTACCTATAGATGGAACCATTCAAAAGTATGAGGAATGATGGATGTCACAATCTGGGCAGTGAAGTGTCTCATTGTAGTGCTTTTTAAAAAGGTCTGACAGAAATTAAACTCTCAAATTAATTGAAGAGAAAACAGAATTGTATTTGGAGAGATACAGACAAATTACAAAGTGGATTCAACATCCATAATGATCCCCTTGAATTTCCCCCAACCCAAAACTAAATCTATGATCCCCAGTGCTCAAATCCTCTCCCCGCCCCCATGCATCTGTCATCCAAGAGGCCTAAACACAGCCTTTGGAGGCCCCAAAGCAGGCCTCCTCTTTGCATGTTTGCCCCAGTCAAAGCAGTTCCCACCCAACACAGGACTGGAGAAGGAGGAAAGGAGAATGAGCTGGCCTGGCTGTTAGTTCATAAAGAGATAGCAGAATTATGGGATTGAATAACAATCTTCTAATCCCTAGAGGATTTTTAACCATATAGTTCCCAACCTGGGACACTCATACACATCTTGTGTATGAAACATAGTACTCTTCCCCTTACAGAATTTTGCTTCTAGGAATGAAACTTCTCCAGTCTCATCATCAGTCTCATCACCAGTGTTGGGTGCACCCAGCTGGTATTAGAGTTGCAGACCTTAGGCTGTAACAAAAGTGACAAAGCTGCTGTAAGGGAGGAAGAGGAATCGAAAGAATTAAGACTGTGTTGACTGCATTGTGGCTATCTCTTAGCATGAGGTAGCAGTGGAGAACAATGTTTACTCATTCAGCTGTAATTGCTTGGAACAAGATGCATTTGTGCCTTCCGTGCTGGTTTTCTTTGAATGCCTTCTGTTTAGATTTTTCTTTCTCTTTGCTGTAATTTGCTATGTCATCAAAGGTCTGAGGCTTTTGAGGTTTCTAATATAAGATACAAATATTTAACAGATGAAAATTATTTGCTAATAAGTAAATAAGTATCAAAAGCAGAACTACAAATAAACTCTTGTGTAATAGTTGCTAAAAATTAAAGTAACTTATTATTGAAATGGTGGACAGGCTCTTCTTTGATGTATGTAAATGTTTTCAGAGAAAAGGCATCCTTATTGTTGTCAGATTGTAATGTCATTTTCATTTTCTTTTAAACCTCCCTTGAAACCTTCTGGGGAAGTGTCCAACCAGTGAATCTTCCCAGGTGCATTGGAACTGAGAGACAGAGGCAGGATGGAGCCTTTCAACTGTTGATAATTCTCATCCATTTGTCTGTTTCATTCGGGATAATGTTCTTGACTAGCAAATCTGGCAGAAACTGTGTTTATTCTGTACAGACACACAAATAGTTTCTGTTCATTATTGACCTTAATGGATCCTCTTGCATGTCTGATGCTTCTGCTGGTTGCTGTAATAAATACTGGGCAGTTAAAAACTATCTACAACCAGGATTTCAAATGTAAATGTGAACTTGTCTTGACTATATCACTAGAAAAACCATCTTGCTGCTAATCATTACAGCTGATACAGAGTAAACCAGAGAACTGCTTTAACATCTTTTATCATGACAGTCTGAATCTTTCTAGTACTACAGCTGACATCTGGGAAAGTATATTGGGCCAGACATGTTATATCTTGACTGTTTTTTGGCTGATCAGTGTTTAGGGGTCAAGGTGCTTTGGCCTTTGGATTTATTCACTTGCAGTTTGAAATGGCTGAGGTATTAAAACCCTGAAGTGCATTTCTTGTCAGAGACCTCTTAAATCAAACACAGCTTAAATGAATTACTGAACAGAAACAGTTTCCAATTCTTCCTTAATCTGTCTCCCATGCTCAGTAATTGATGTCTAGTTTCATGAGTCATATTTAACTAGCCTCAGGTTAAATCTCTTGCAGCCTAATCCTGTACATCCTTCCGTAGTCAATGTCTGTGCTAGGGCTGGTGGAGGTTTTGCATGAGTAAAGACTGCCAGATGGGTTTCTGTAGGAACTTGTGGTGTTTTTACTTAGAAGGGGCTTGAAACTTCAGGAAAAACCAGCATCTCTAGTCTATGCCTGTTGCGTGACTGAGTGGTGCCCTGTGTTGATCAGAGGCTCCCAAGGAGTGAGGGGTTCTGTTGTATGGACGTGCAAGGTATGGAAGCTTTCAGGATCTGATGGTGTAACACATGGGAAACCAGCCAAAAGCAAATTTGAGGCTGGTATCCCAAGCAGAGATTTCATCAGGGCTCAAGTTTAAACCAGACATGACAGCCTTGCTGATCGCCGCAAGTGACTGGGGACTTCCCTGTGTAGGCTGGAATGTGTGGGTTATACTATTTTGATGTGTCACTACTGTGAAGAAGCTCTCCTGAGCTGTGAAACAGACTCAGAATCTAGTTCTCAGAAGACCTAATTGCCACTTTGTTCCCTGATTTCTTTTTGTCTAGCATTTTGTTATGGAGAAGGATGAAAAACCAGGGAAAAGAGCGTCTAGTAATGAGAATTTTCAGTTTTGATGCAAAGCAAAATGTGTCTGTAGTGGCAATTTTCACTACAACCCAATCTTTCAGCAGTTACAAGTCATCATATAACATGTACTTTCATTCTTGCTACTGCTGAAGAAACAAAATGTGTTGGAAGACAAAAGAACATAAACTTTTTCCTGACTACTGTCACTCACTCAAGTTAACAGAGGGAGAAAATTGTACCCTTTTGTCTCTCCTTGGTTTGTTGTCTTAGTGCTGCGCATATTAGAGAGTCTGTAAGGGTCCTTCTGGTTGGTTTTTGTTGTCCCTGTGATCGTTTTCTTTCATAACCAGACCAATTAGCCTGTTGACAGAGGCAACAGTGGCTCTCTTCTGAGTCTGAAGCAAAATTTAACATATAAATAGACTTGCCTCTAATGACAGGGGGGAAATTACAAATAAGAATTTCACCAGACACATGTCATTAGTTACTCCCACAACTCTTACAGGTGTGACATTAATCAGGTCGTGGGCCATGTTCTTGGAGTCTCAGAGGGATCTGACACCATCTGCTTGGCTCTTGTGTTCAGGGTCACTAACTGAGTATGCGGAAAAAGATCACTTCCTGAGGTATCTCTGCCTTTGAGCAGGCCCCTTCCACCCTGTGATGGATACCTCAAACAGCCAACACCTGAAGGGCATCACTTTTCCAGTACTGACAGTGATGGATGTGCTCAAAGCTAAAAGAGCACTTCCTCCCTGCCTGAAACTCTGGCTGGCCTGTTTCTGTATGGGCACTGTGTTTGGAGTGATGAGTTAATGTTGCTGCATCCAAGGAAACCAAGTGGGATGTGAATGAGCATATATAGGAAGTTCTTGTCTTCCCTGCTTTCTCAGAGAATTTTTGAAAACCACTGTGATGTGGCAGGAAATAAGAGTTTGACGCTTAGTTCTCAAGTGTACCATGCTTTAGACTTGGAGAATAAATTCCTTTAAGATATTGCAGTTCTTGGTTGTAGAGGTATTTCTCCATGTTACATCATCTATGGTATCAGGGCTGGGGACAGATGAAAAGATTTCCTGCCCCCCTCTGCCCCTTTCTACCATGTGACTTATCAGTGGCAGGGTAGATAAGTAATTATTTGCATTCTCTCTCTTCCTTGCATATATAACTATGTGTTAATCGTTTTCACTCAGATTTGGCTGTCCAGCTGTTTTTAAGTGAAGCACCTGCATGTCAGACAGGTGCTGTTTTGTGTGCAAGGTAGTACTGAGAGTCTATCTTTTGGACCATGATTCCCATCAGTTTCCACCACAGATTCTTTAGAGTTTTGTGCATCCAGCTGCAGACTGCTCTGTGGAGAGAACCATCCAAGAGGGTAGTTATCAATATTTTAATTCAAGAAAATATCTTGCTGGATTTCTTCCCTTGGGAAAGTATCTCTGATACAGATTTAGTTCCAGTCAAGCCTTGCAGTTTCAGTATCTACCAGAGAGACCTGGTTTCCTTAGGCTTATGAGTCTAACAACTTGGGAACTGTTTCTCTCCCCCTCCCTTCCCCCTAAGAGATCATGCTTGCTAGACGGGCTTTCCCAAATTCTCACAGCTCTAATCTGGATGCCATTTAGTGTGACAGCCTTCTTGCCGGGTTCCCACAGCTGGTTAGTGTTTTGAATTCCAGCCTCATGAACTCATATCAGGCTACATGGGCTAATGCTCCGAGCACAACCTAGAGCAGATATCTCTGATGACAGAGTAATGGAGAAAACTCTGGTACTTTCTGCATGTTTATAAATGCACAATCATCTGTGGTCTTCCTCAGTTTCTGCACAGTGTGACTATAATGCCTCACATAGGCACTGAAATGTTAATGGAGTTTTGTGAAAATAAAATCATCAAAGTCTATTTGATGAAAGACCAGTAAAACAACTTGCTGCAATGGGAAAAGTCTATCAAATCCCAAGGGTCACAAATGTGGCTGAAAACACCATTTAAATAGTCACTGTTATCTCCAGCTGAAATTATACCAAGGAAAAGTCCAGGAAAAGTATGACCTGTTTTCCCTTATTACATTCAAACTTTACCTTGAATAAACTCTTTGAAATAACTGGACTGTAATTATCAAACAGTGTGGTGGACATAGCACTGCTGGCATGGATAACGATATTGAATTCAGTGCCTTGAACTTGTTTAGAGCTAGTTACTGAAGCTGCTCCTTACTCAGTGGTGTGCTGCTCACTTCCTCTGTCAGACGATCTTTGAGGTCCACCAGTCTACACCCAGGGATTTGGGGAGATATTTTCAGCTCTAAGCTCTACTTGTGCATTTGAGAACCCCATGATTCTGCTCTTAACTAGATCTTTAAGTCTTGAAAAATCCAACACTTCAAGCACTTTCAAAGTAGCGTTCTCTTTGGGAAGCTGAGTTCTGAGATATAACTGAGTAGAGATGCGAAAGAAGAATTTGTAGAGTTGTGTTATTCCTATCATTGACTGCAGCAACTCTACTGATTCTAGGAGGAGTCTGCAGTTGTTACCAGTTCAAGATCTCACCCACCTCCTCCTCACTTTTTGAGTATTTAGTTGTTATTTTCCTTAAATAAAACAACACCAAATTAGAATTAAATTAACTATTCATCAATATGGAGATGATTGGTGACATACATTGAAAGCATGGAGAAGCAGTGAATGGAAGATGATTCTTGCAACTGCAGTGCTCAGGATAGTATTAGGGAGCTGTTTTACTTAAAATTTATGAGGATGAGAAACAGGATTTCACTCTGAAGCATTTAGCATTTTCAAAACACTTGAGTGTTTGTTTTTCCTTTGATGTTGACACAACTGCATCCCATGACTTGCCCATCCTAATCCAGTGAGTATCAGTCAGGAATCTGAGTACTGTGTGGCTGGGAGGTAGCTTGCTTTCATGGAGAGGATGTGAAGAAGTCAGTTTGCTAGGAATCTGCAGATACATCTCCTTGTTTAACATACAAGCCCATTCTGAGAGAAGGTCAGATACTTAGGATGTTGTTCAGTTTCTGTCTGGTTCCTGGAATAGATCTTTGGTGGAAACACAGCAGAGGTGAAGGTATGGCCCAACAGAATATTGAAGTAGTCAGAATTCAAGTTTGACCAGGTGTAGTAAATCCCAAAAACTTGCAGCAATCTTTGTGCCTTAAATGAAAATGTCCATGTTTGTTTGATTTTGTGGCGAAGTAGAGGCTTTGGATGGTTCTGCATTGTTTTATATATGAAAGTTGCATGCAGTGGTAGAAGACATTTGCTATCTACTGAAGAAAAAGAGCTTCCTGGCAGGCAACCTGTTCTACAATTCCCTCTGCAAATGTATTGGACCATTTAAAATTGGATTTTGCTGTCTGTTGAGGGACAGCTTCAGAGCTTTGCTGCTCTGCTACCTCAAAATTTTCCTCATTTCCCTTCTAAATGTGGTAGGACTCAACCTTCACCAGGTGACATGATCTTCCTGTTAAAACAGAGGTCTTTAACCTGGATATCCTCTAAAATGTGATACATCTCAGCATTTACATTGGAGAGGAAGATGGTGACTTGTTTCACTACTGAATTCTAACCAGGAATTACTCAGACCTTTAGGAAACATAGGAGAGCAAATGTTTACTGACCGTGTAATGAGCATGATGGTTTGCTCTGTCTATTGGCCCTTAGCACTATATTTCCTGTCTGAGCAGTGGAAAGTGAAAATATTAGTTGCTGTTTTACTAGAGGAACAAGTGTCTTCCAAATGAACAAATGATCTATTACCAGTCTTGCAGACTCTTCCCATGGGAATAGGCATTTTACTTCTTTTTTTACAGCTAATTTCTTTCATATAACAGGTTCCCAGACACATCAAATGCCTCACATGTTAAGCTGTTAGTTAAGATTTATAGTCTTTGTGTGTTATCAGAGTGAATCACATGATGGCTGGCACTCAGACTTCTTCTCATGGACTTCTGTAGAAACGGATAGATTAATAAATTGGGATTTTTATGTCTAATGTCTTCCTAAAATATGAGACATTCCTAATACTCCTTTTCTGTTGAGAAATTCCTTGCACTGCTGTACAGCCAAGACTCAAACAGCAAATGCTACTCCTTTGCTTGCTGAAAGGATAAAAGATATGCACAGCATTGATGGATCTTCCATAGATAGACAAAGGCTATCAAAGAACTTTGGAGTGAAACTCAGTGGTTCTCCATTACTTTGCTGTTAATAGAGCTCAGATGACTCATGAGAGGGACACATGGACTTAACAGTTTGGAGAAAAACACACTTTGTATGTTAGTTTTTAAGTCTAGATCTTCAGCATACAGTGGCAGAATGGGAAAGGTATTAGTGCTTTTATACTAAGCTAAGCCATGGGAGACTTCATCAAGTACTTCTCCTTAGTTGTATATACATTCCGGGAATTTCGTTGTAGTAGCATAAGACAAAAATCTGCAGTTTGAAAAGCGAAATAATTATTTTTTGAAAGGTCAAATGCCTTAATGTTTCTGGCAAATTTTCTTTAAACTGATTTGCCAATTTATGTTAAACTTTCTAGGATAGCTTGGAGATGAATGGTATGTCACTCCTAACTGTGGGAATCAAGAGCTGTTTTTCAAGGTGTAAGTAAATTATTGTTTGGTGGATGAGAAGAAATAGAGAATGGAATCTGAGACTTTGCAGCTTCTCAAGCTCTGTGGCTTTTTTCTAGCTGTGGGATGAGTGAAAAGGACCACACTTTTTTCACAATAAGTGAAGCCTGTGCTACTTTTCCCTCACCTGTTCTGTGTCAGTCACCAGTAGAATATAAATATGACTTTAAGGTTCAGTTAGATACATTTATTTGTTTATAAAAAACCCAAACCGACCCCAAAACCAAACAACAAACCAACCAAGCAAACTCTCCCAAACCCAAACATTATCTCAATATTTACAACCTTTAAAAAGTGAATGAGGAGGAAAGGGGAAGCACTTGCAAACCAGAAATATTTCATTCTACAGGCTTAGACCAACAAAAATGGGAGCTAATGCAGTTCTTAGCTAACGACCTGGGTCTCTCTTTATCTGCTGCAAAGAAAGAAAGTGCTATTTGTCGTTAATGTCTGCTGTTCAATCAGCAGCCTTGATACTGCCTCACATCCGTTACTGCTTTGAGATGCTTCAGAGAACAGAGGTGAGACCACAAGATCTATGAGACCTGATAGTTAACCTCAGGTTTGAGCTGATCCATAATAACAAAACTTAAGTACTGATACTTTATCCACTCATCCACACAATCCCAGTGCTTGCTGCCTTTCTCAGGGGAGATTTTAGATCTGTTGCATTTCTAAACTTGCGCTGTTTCTGTAATTTGTGGCTACTAAATAGCTCTGCACATTCATGTTTCTGAGAGTTACAAGAAGATAAATTATCTCTAGTTGTAGGGCAATCAATAGACCAGAATTGCCCCTTTTTTGGTTCAAATGTTTAATCAACATTTTAATGAAAAGTAAGTAGATGATCTAATTTTAGAAATGTATACTTAATGGGCTTGCTTTAACTTCAGTGCTGAGCAGAACATCAGAGTACATTTTTCATGTTCTTTAAGTTATATTTCTCTGTGGTAGAAAGAAAGCTACAAAGCTCTACTACTGTACAGTGGTTTTGTTCAATTGCTTTTCATCTTGGAGACCTGATACTGATTGAAGTCGTACATCAAAATGAATCTGTCTTATTCTAGTCTTTAATAGCCATGAGTCTGTATCCCAAATCTCATTCCCTGCCTGTGCTTCATCCAATTAAGGGTTTTCATCAGGAGAAGGCTAGAAGTTGTAGGTAAGCTTATTGACAGGGCCATTTATCATCTACCCTACACCTGCTTGCCTTGTTCCATTTATCATCTACCCTACACCTGCTTGCCTTGTTCTTGATTGCTTGCCCAATAATTTGAGGTCCTGATGTAACAAAGCACTAGAGCACATGTGCAACTTGAATATTCTAAGTGGTTGTCTTGAAAGTGATGTGACAGCTGATGTAATGGTGTTGCATTGGATGAAACACTCTAATTTTACGTCTGCTTGAAATCTGGGGTTAGCAGGCAGGGTTAAAATTATCATGCTTCAGGCTTAGATGCTGAATGTCTGGCTAACTGTAAAAATTAAGAGATCATTAAAAACCTTAACAGTAACTTAGTTGACAATAATAAAATGTTGAAAAAAAAATGAAGTCCATTAGGCATAATTTTAAAAAAAGGATATTGTTTCTATAAAGGCAAACCTAATTTTGTTTTTTAATTAGGGATTGCTTGTGCAGTCTAATCTTCCTGCTTCTCCAACCCTTAGGGTATTTAATAATTTTTATTTGTTTACTTTTTCCCCACAGGCAATGTCATATTTCAAGATACTCTTCCTAAAGTGAATGTACTTTGATGTCTCTTTTTTTAATGCTGAAAATACAGTAGGATTTTTAGTCTAGTGATGTTATCACTGGGATTTAAATTTTGATAAGTCAACGACCCTGTTCAAAAGTGATCAAATTATGTTATTAAAGCACAACTACATTTAGAGATTGGATAGCACATTGTCTAAACAATTATTTAATAATGTTGCAGCTTCATCACACTGCAGAAATAACTCTTCAATACAAAAAGTTAGAAAAGAGCTATGCAAACTTACACAGGACTTACATTTGGATAGGTTGTATTTAATAGAATTTTTAGGCTTACCTTTACAGAAGTCAAAATTCAGAACCCTACACTTTCTTATTGCTTATACTATTTTGCAACTAGGCATCATAATGTAAATGGTGATGGAATTTGTCAGTTAGACGCAACTTCTTAAAAAGAACCAAAAAATTCTTTGTTCTCTGTTGCTTTGCTGGACCAAAAAAGAAGGAAAAGCAGTATTTTGTTGTCGTTGTTGAATACTCCACAGAGTAATAGTTTGAAAACACAATAGATAACAATTCTGCCACAGTATTCTTCTGAGTTGTGACTGCAGGATTTTAAGGGGGACAGCAATAAAAGGGCAAAAATGTCTGCATAACCAAAACTTGCATTAGAATCCCTGCCTTCTGAATTTCTCTCTAGTATTTGAAAATTTATCTGTGCGAAGTTTTGTACAGTAGAGAAGTATTTTTCCTGTGCATCCAGGGAGGTACAAAACAGATTGGAAACCAGGCTTTCAAAAGCACTTCAGGATGTGAAATCTAAGGGTAAGGTCAAGTTTTGTTAAAGTCTTTAGCATAACCGGAAACCAAGTTTTGAAACCACAACCAGAGGCAAATTTAAGAGCATCATAATGAGAACTTCCATGAGAGTGGGCTCTGTCTTCCTTGAGCAGTTATTTCACAAAGCTTGACAAGTTTATAGTCAGCCATAGGGGGAGCGTCTTATGATGAGAAACCGTAGACAATCCTAATGATACCTGTCACTTTTCCTGGAGATAATCCACTGAGAATGTTGGTATGTGTCAAGGGATTGTGATGCATAAGGGTGCTTATTGATGTCAGAGGGTGACTGTAAAAGGGTGGACATAATTGAATGGAGGGAAGGTATCAGCAAAAGGGAGAGTTTTACTATTTTTTCAATTAGGGAGCATCCAAGGAAAATGAGAACAAGGGCAACAGAGAGAGGACCTCAAACCTCACTCTGCTGCTAATGTGATAGGTGGATCTGGCAGCAGCAACGCTCTTCCTACATACTTCACATTGCAATTACTGGTGGCTGATACAGGAGATAGAGCAGTGCTAGTGTGGTATTTCTTTACCTTAAAAATAATCACAGCAATCAGTTTAAGCAAGGAAGCCTGCACAATTCAGTGGTTTTCCAATTCACACCAGCCCATACCAGGTTTACCTCATTATCAGACAAGATAAACTGCAGGAGAGAAGGCAAGGAGCAAGCTACTTTGTCTTGTCAGGCAGCTTCTCTAACACATTCACTGGAGTGGGATTCTTTCCCTGCAGTAAATGTACACATGTCGTGTGTCAGGCTCTTTCCAGAGGGTGGGAACCTCTTTGCCCCCCTCTTTTTAGCTTCTCAAAAAAGTCAAAGACACCCAGTGAGCACTTGTACACATGTAGTTAGTTGGTGGTCTGCCCGCTGGCTTGCACATTGGGCTCTTTCCAGGGGGGTAAGCTAGCATGTGGTTTCCATCTCAGGAGATCTCAAAGCCTTCTCACAGTGCCACATAAGCATGCTTTAAAAGCTTGGGAAGAGTGCAACTTCTTTCAGGTACTTGGGCTTTGGTAGCTCTCCATTTGCTTAGCTACACCCCAGGAAAACAAATGTTTACAAAAGGAGCGTAAGACATTTTGATTCTCCTTTTGAATGTATCTCTTAGTTGTGACTGGCTGGTAGTTTTTCTTTGTAGCATCTGGTCTGCAGGCTCCTGAGTGTACTCACATGCTTAGGTCTGTTCTGGGGATTGTTTAGACATCCTCTTAATTTCTGTATCTGCTGGTCTCTCTCTCTTTTTTTTTTTCTTGTTTCCCCTTTGAGGAGGTGTGGTTCACTGGGAAAGGTTTTGCCCTTTATGATAACCTGAGAAAAGGCACTTAGAATGGAGTTCGGTAGAGATGAAAGTAAACTGTGTGGATAGAATAAAATCATGCCTAACACAAAATATCTTCTCATCCTCTTCTTATGCAATAAGATGTTTGAGAAATGTTCTTATTTCAAGTTTAGTTCTGGAGCTGACACTTGTATCTGAGGGTGGCAGACTTGAAGAAGGAGGCACTAGTCTGCAGGTCTTCAGATTTCAGTTCTTGCTTCTGCCATAGGATGCCTGGTCTTGTAGGTGAATCTCTCTACTCTCATTACTCATCAGTAAGACATGATTAATAATTTTTCTTCTCTCCCATTTGTGGTTGTTTATGTTTGCCTTGGCTCAGTGCTCGTTTACATGTGTAGTGCCTATCACTACCTGTCCATCATTGCTTGTAGTCTAATTATTCGGATATCAATAGCATTTTTATGGACAATGATTCTTGATATGAGAAATCACTTCCCTGTAAACAGTTTAGGCTTTTAGAATTGAACTTCAGAGAACCTTGGTGTGCAGTCTGGATGATACAGTTTGTTATGGTGTTAACCAAGATGTCTCTGAGCTTTTATTGTGCTCTGAACTTCAATTTTTTTGCTTCTCTCCTTGTCTTACAACTACATTCTGCTGCCTCTCTCTAGTTTTATGAATGGAGTACTGTGATCTGCATTTTCATAGAGGTCCTTTCATTAGATGCTCCCTCTGTTCTTAGGACTTTTACGGAGGTTAATTTGGGGGAAAAATTCTCTGCAATGCACGACGCTTTCCTTCCATTATACTTGAGCAGTCCCAGATTTATGTGCAAAGACTACACATAACATCTTATGTAGAAGAATATGTGAACTCATCATGCACACAGACAAAAATATTACAATGTATTTTTTCTACAAAAGAACAACTCAGGCTAGCCAGAGCAAATTATATCACAGATCTAAATAGCTTTTATCAAAATTCCGAGTTGACATAACTAATTTGCAACACTTCTTATATGCTTTCCAAATAGATGTTGCCAGACAACCAGATGCACAGCTTGAATTATTGCTGACTTTGCCATTGTCTTTTGCCTTTACCTCTTTTAGTGTGTTTCTGATAACATAAACATTTGCAACCCAAACCTAGAAAGTCTAAAGTCTTGTGGGAAATTGAACCAACTTACTTTATTTGTTTCAGCAGGAGCTTGCTCATCATCTTTTTTTTTTTTTTTTTTGTTTCCCAACATGTTAACAGATGTAAATATGAATCATATTTCATTCTCAGACTCCTTATAAAAATACAGTCAGAACCAAAGTTTCTGAGTAATAAAAAATGTTGGATGCATCTCCAAACCACAGTGAAACACCCTATCCCCAAACGAGTCAAGGCTTGGCTTGCACACCTCTGTCTGAAAAAGAGGAGAAAGCTTTTGAATAGCATTGCTGTTTATATGCCTGTCTCTTCCTTTTACAAGCAAGGAGTACTGATAAACTGGTATGTGTGTGGGGATGCATGCTTCTCTGCGTGTGTGTGTTTAGGTGTATGGTTTCCTGTTGTCTTTATCTTCCCTGTCTGTTTTTTGACTGATTTACACTGTAGACATTTTTGTGGTTTTGATGGCTAAAATGATCTGATATTCATTGTTTTCCGTCAACCTCCTTCTCTGTCCTCCACGTGTTTCAAACAATATTTGGAATTAGACTTTGTGAGCTTGCTTCTACACCAGGGAAGTCAGAATCTATTAGTGATCGGTGATTATATTTAGGGTGCAGACTCTGCTATGAGTTAATGTATCAGCTAGTATGCAGGAACTGGTGCTGTGAGTTGGGTGTGAAGCTTGAGTTATTGGAAAGAATCTTGCTGATTTAGGGCTTGCTGTAAGGACCTCTAAGACAAGGCACTTCATTTAAGCTCAAAATAAACTTGTTTTGGTTAATAATGTCAGGATGGATGGGCGACACAGCATCATAATAGACTGAAAAAGGCTGAGATACAAGTCTGAGCACAGAGTCTTGGTTACTCATATCGTTTAATTGTTACCCAGCTGAAGTAAACTCCTGGAGCAATTTTGACAGGCAGCAAGTGCAGTCACCTGAGTGAGTTCTCATGTTTTGGAAATTATGAGCAGTCAGGGCCTAGTCTCAGTGTGTGGCTATGAGTGAGGGCACCATTCTAGGAAGAGAAAAAAACATTCAGCTTATGTGGATATGAACTGTGCTGTGCAATCATTTTGCTTTAGGGCCAGTGGATGGGCCCAGCCCACTTTATTTGATAGTGCAGGCATAGCTATTGATGTTTTCAATTGAAGCTTTGTCTTCTGAATATTCTAGTTCTGGGCTCTGCATCCCCTTTACCGTGCTAGCAATGCACACAGCGTGGACACCCACATTTAAGGGTTTAGATTTGCTACTGAGAGCTGGCAAGCTTCAGTCTCACCTGCTGAAAATATTAGCTGCTTTGAACAGGAAACTCTTAGAGTAGGCTTAATTAAGCATGGACTATTTGACTTAACTGGGATTTGATTGTAATGGGTTATTTTTTCTGGCAACAATCCAACATAACAGAGGTTGTTCATTAAGTGTAAGCATTCACTTTCATCCTCCCTCACCAATTCACAAGCATCTTGCTGTTGTGTGTGACCCTGCAATGTGGAAAGTTTCTTAGTTTCTCTATGGACTTTACATGCACTAAATATGTATGCCTTGTGACCCCAGAGCTACAGGCATCCCAGTCAATAGTGGGAACAAACAGCGGTAATGGAAAGCTGAGGTGTGTAGAAGCATTTCTGAGGTGAGGAACAGGCTGCTGCTCTACAGTACTTCCTCTCATAACCTAGGCCTCCAGTCTTTGCTTACAAACGAACTTTTTATTGCAATGGGATTTAAGGAAAACTCTTCCAGGAAGAAAAGGTTCTTACTGTCACTTGGCTGTAGATGCTCTTGAGGGAGTCCTTGTACATATAGAAAAGATACGCATGCCTGCCCCCTCCGTCCCCCACCCATCATGCAGCTCCCTCCTTCAAATTAGTAAACCTTTATAACTCCCTTTCCTGAAATTAGTCAGGAGCACTGAAAAATAAGTTCTGCTTCATTATACTCTTCACATGACCAAGGCAAAGCCAGATAAGCTGTTCTATCCTCTAGGTAATCTTAAAAAAACCCCACCAGATGAGCAGAAGTGATTCACTCCTCTGGGAAATATCCTTCTTTCTTTGCTTATTTGGGTTTGTAATGTTCCTTTGTAATACGTTTGCCCAAAAAAATAGAAAGATTTTACTCTTCTGAACTTGGTTTTCTAGGTGCAGACCCCAGATGGGAGGGGTTAGCAGTGTGTCACGTCTGCTTACATAGCAAACTGGAGTTTAGCAAACATGTCCTGTTGGTTTTCTTTTTGTAGCAAATAATTGTGTTCTGGGAATGCCTTGGATATTCCAGACTTTGTCATAAACTGAGTCATTTGAGGATTTTTCTGTTCTAACTATAGAACGTTCATATAGAAAGATGTCTTGCTAGTGTTTGCTTTGTGTTTACAATGAACAAACAAACCAGAGTATGTGGTCAGCATGATGATGAGGATTTAAAGTAAAAAGAGAAGCCAAAATGAGTGCAGACATGATCAAAGCTTTACTCTAACATCCTTGCTGAAAGCACTTTCCCAGTATTTATGGGAAATCTGTTTAGGACCCTGTGTTACCAGGAAAACTTTTCAGCTCAGAGTGATGTTAAATGTGTTCTTACATTAAATAAGATGCTGGAAGTGAAGCTACTTTTGTTTCACTTATGTAGTAGTTGAATGTATGCTGCTGCAAAACTGTTCTAGATTTCTGTCTAAGGATTTTTTTCTTTAATTATGCATCACTTTATTAGTGTGAGATGAGGGGGATTGGACAGGGAAGAAAAAGTATTTGGAGGCTGCTTTCTGAAATCAATGACTGATTGAGCTGAATGGACACAGAAGCTGGCAAAAATTGTTTTTGAAGGGAAATGCCAATTGTTTCTTTCACTGCGAACTGGAGGAAACAGTGCCTCAGTAGTGTGATTCTTAGTCATCATGTTTTGCAAGACCATTTTTATAGAGCTTTTGTAACAATGTTGTTTATATCCAAAGCTAAAATCTATCGTTATTCTTATTTTTGCCTATGAGTGGCTTGATGTGATGATGTGTTAGGTTTTCCTTAGGGGAAGGAAGCCTTCTCATTTGACTCTTCTTTCTTTTCCTCACTTGCTAACTGCAAAATCAGTGCTCTTCCTATCTATACAGAGAAGACAGGGTGTCAAAATCAGGGATGAACTCTTAGCTCCACTTTACAAGTTGTGCTGTAAACCCTTTCATATATTCAAGGTTACCACATTTCCAGAACAGTCATCAACTTCTTTTGCAATGAGACATAGCTTCCTCTGGGGACTGGTTTTCTCCAGGATGATGAGCTTCTGAGAATTATACTTCTTCATTAATGATACAATCAAGGAGGATTGCTTATAACTTTTTTCCTTCCCTCTATAACTCTTCAGCATATCAATTTCTATAGCAGAAGCAATAAAGATTGAGTAAAGGTTACAGTCTGGGGAAATGGTCTCTCCCCTTTCCACCACTGAAGATGCTGAACAACTTCTGGAGCAGCTTTTCTAGAGTTGTAGCCCAGGGGTAGGAAGGATTGAGATTCTGTGCCATTGGCTTGGTTCTATGTGGGAGGGGACAGAGCAGAAGATATGACATACATTTCCTGTTTTGTCTTTCATCCTCTTTCCACTGCTCCACAAGGAAAAATTGTGGAGTAAGGAATACCTAACAAATTCTGTTTTTCATTTCTTGAATAATTTTCCTCTACAGTTTAAACTGCCAAAGTATCTCACCATGAAAATAGCAGGAGTTTTCCTTTTCACCCTCACAAAGCTTCATGAAATCTTGTTGGATTTGAGATATTATGCTACTACAGAACACAACACTGGTTGATCTAACAGAGTTCAGCAGTCCCTGCGCTAATGAAATGCTGTTATGTATATGTCAGTACAGAGTTTAACATGGTGGAGCTTATTCAAAATTCTGTCTGAAACATCTTGCTCAGTATCTGTTGTTAAGACTCTCTGAACTCTACAACCCACTGTATGCAATGAAGGTCATCTTTCCTTCCAGAGCTGCAGTCTCTGATTCTGCTTTGTTTTTCAGTGACCACAGTAGAGCAACCAGCATAGTTGATCTACTTCACCTCCATGAAATCAGTCCATCGAGTGCAACTGTCAGTAGCTGATACTGCATGCTTCTGAGACATACCACTGATTGATTTTGCCTTGATGTTTAGGTTTCATATCTTCTAGTTCATGGAACTGCCTAACTGTTGAGGGACTGCAAAACTTCCTCTGTGTGGTTTTCACACATGCTGTTACTACACCAGTCTTCGAGCTGGGATACTTAAAATCTTCTCTACAGAGTACTGGAAATTACACTGGTGGGAATACTTCTGCCCTGACATGGGGTTTTGGTGACTTCAGTAGGCCACTGTATCCCAAATTACTGTGTTTATTTGCATATATAAACCAAATAGCCTGAGGGAATGCATGTGACCCCCCAGCCATTCTCAAGGGCTGCAAATCAAGAGATCCATCCTCTTGTTCTTGAAGTTGCGTGACAGTCATGCACCAGGAAAAAATATTGGGGGGAGGAAGAAGTATTGTGACTAGAACTATTTACAATTTTCCACCACCTTTTTTTTTTTTTTTAACCACTTAGAAATGCAAATTTTGGCCAATCAAAAGTTTATGGACTCAATTTAAATTGTCTACTTGCTACATAAACAAAGTAGAATATTAAGTGAATAGTTGTTTTTTAGAGCTTCCATGTCAATATTCATCTGAGGCTTCATACATTTTATATAGAAAGATATAATGTATAAAAGTTAGTCTAGGGTAAAGTGTTACTGCTAATGTACTGGCCTTTGAGACAAAGAGTGACTTGAGGCCTCTGATCACAGTATGGTTGTCTGTGTACTTAAAGGCACCTCTACATATCTTAAGCACCATGCATAAATATCTAAAGCAGTGTGTGTGAAATACACCTTCCTCATGCCTAGTGTGCCCACATTTGGTTAAATGAAGATCACCGTGGTGGTAGCACCCTGCAGTATTACCCATCAGCAGATATCTTGCCAGACTGTCTTGTTTCTTGTCAGCTGCAAGAGACGTTGCAGGATTAAGGTTATAGGAAATCCAGGTGGCAAAGATCACTAACCAACACCAGTTTAGGCCTATTTTCCAATGTTATCTTAGGCAGCTTTTTCTCTGATGATCTTAAATTGCTGACGTTGTAAAACGGTGGCTGCTTTTTTTTTTTTCTCTCTGTGGCAGTGATCTTCTAGTAAATTCTGTATAAGCAGACTTCTCACTTGCATTACAAGATTCCACCCCTTGATATTTCTATCTACTGTTTTGAGCGAAGTGTTGGAACTTAACCATTGAAATCTGTCTTCTCTGAAAAATCCTTGTGCAAAGTAATTGCATGAAATTGTCCTCAGTTGAAATGCATTGCAAGCACGTCCTTTTGTCCCTGAGAGGAATACACAGATAATTATAAACTCAGAGTCTTTCTTCAAACCTGAGTAAGCAGTCTGAAAACAAAGTAAATAATTCAGATAAAGCCAAATATTCATAAGGAGAAGGAACTGGGCGCTAGGAATCTGCTGTAACAGTGGACAAAGATCTTTATGTGACTAGAAAATCTTCAAATAAATTCTTCTCTTCCACCCTTTTCAAACCAAAAAACATTCTCTGAACCTATACACACATCCCTGGATGTGTTCAAGGCCAGATTGGATGAGGCCTTGAGTAACCTGTACTAGTGGGAGGTGTCCCTGCCTATGGCAGGGGGTTGGAACTAGATGATCCTTGAGGTCCCTTCCAACCTTACCATTCTATGATTCTATGATTCTATGATTATATGAAGCAGACATTATCTAATATTCAGCATCAAATGGAACAGATGAGACAAATGTCTGTTTCTCCTGAGGGGGTGCGAGAACAATCAAATAGATGAATTGTGAGGAAAGAAGAATTTGAGGAAGTTTTGTTGAACTGGCATGCGTTCTGTTTAAACCTGTGGAGTGAAACACGAAAATCCTGCAGTGCCAAGTGAAGGCATTCATTTTAATACAGTACATCTTCAATAGGTTATTGGTTGCTGCACCCAAGCATCTGACTTTCTAATTGTTCAAGTATAGCATGCTGTTATGAGCATTTGTGAATCATTAGTTTGATCCCTCCCATATCACTAAAGCTGTTTAAATACACCCCAGATTTGTGAGACTTCACAGAACCACTGTTTCAACAGTGCCTGCCGAGTCAAGTTTTAAAGTCTTTGTCAAATTGTGGAAAAATATTTGAGTGTCAGACTGCAGCAGGTAGCAGTGCCCCTTGATGGTGGAACTCCATACCCTATTTGGCATCTGGGTACTGACAGTTTACTGCATAATATGACCCATTCTGAGGGGTTTTCTATGTGGCTAGGGTTAGCACATAGACTTTCTTTATGAGAGGACTTCGAAAAAGGAGTCCAGACATTGTAAAAATTTGTCGCATTTGCTCCTCAGTAAATCCTGGTTTTGGCCTTTTTAAAACTCTGTTTTCATTATTTAACTAGTTGTGGCATCCTCAGTAGCTTTTGGTACTCTCGAGGCAGTTAATAAAAATACAGATTTATGACAGAACTTGTAGAAGTTGGGATCTGAGCAGCAAGGTGACTGACAGATGTACATCCATCCACTTGAATGTCTGAACACTTGCAGTGTCTCTTCTCATTCATACATACATTCAATGAGACCCAAAAGAGATGATTGTGGGTGTCAAGATCACTGTGAGAAAAACATGTATGTACCTGGGATAGAGCTGGTCTGCGATCTGGTTCAGGAGTATTGCAGACAGGAGATCTTTGGATTCAAAGATTCTGAGACCATCTTGCCCCATAGATATGTTGTGGCAGCTTAGCACAGCCTGCCACTAAATAAATCCTGGGACACTAGTCCCAGGCAAGGGATGGGCAAACCCTGTGGATCATGAGATTTTCTGTAGCATTACTTAAAATGTTTATCAGAATGTCAAACCCCAGTCTGAGCTCAGGGACTTTTTTTCCTATAATTTAAACCCACAGTTGGTTTTAATTTTCTTTCTCTTACCCCTAGAAGTGATTCAATTTCAAAACCAAAGTATAGCTTTCATGAGACTGTACTGAGTTAGAGTTAGAAAGGTATCCACAAAAGGTAGAGTGAGAATGTGCCCATAAATATGCATCCTCCTACCCATCCAAAATCTTACTTTTTGTTGCTTAGTCTGCCTAGTTTGATGTGTCCATCCTCTATACTCAAATGTTCATACAACTTTTGAACCATAAGCTGTAGTACAAAATCAGTGGAATAAAGAGAATTTCCCCTCACTATTTTAAAATGTTCTTCAACTATCCTGCATTTAAGTTGATTTTTAAGTTGTTTGATGATTTGCTTGTGTGTTTTGTGGTGGTGTGTGTTTGTTTGTTTTGGGTTTGGTTTTTTTTTTTGTTTGGTTTGGGTTTTTTGTGTAATTCTGAGAAACAACTCCATCATAATACTTCTGTTTGAGTTTTCTTTGCTTTATTGTGCAAGTGCTTGAGTGTCTATGTGTGTGAAAAGAATGATAGTCTCCATGGTTATGTATTTTTCTCAGAACACTTTTATGAGAAACTGTATTGAAGTTCCTTGGACAATCTAAGTAAATTATTCCAAGTTCATCTATGCTTTACCTTAACTGTTCAACAGAACTTTAATAAATCAGAAAGCAAAACTTTGCAGGACTGTGCCAACTGTGAAGCTAGATCCTATGAAGTTCCTTGCTACGAATTACTCTGGCTAGCTCTAGCAATAAGGAAGGTTCCTAAGACCCAAATATTTACAAGGACCTTCTTTTTTATTCCCCTGAAGTGCCTTTCTTAGGGGAACTTTCTACTCTTTGATAAAATCATCTCTTTGTAGTTAATTTTGTGTGTCTGGTGATTTCCTGGTCCTTAAATGACTGAGTCTGATCTGCTTACTCTTCTAACATTGTCTGTGATTTCTTGAAAACCACTTAATTTTTCTCTGAGTGATTTTATTTTTACTTATTTTACAATTCTTCTATAAATAAATTCTCAGTGGAATAGGATTTTTTCCTAAGACATGCTAGAAATGCGAAAGTTGCACCTGATATGCTTCTTAACTTCTGATACTATTAATTCAGAATTTCAGAAGAATCAGAGGATGTTTCAGAGTACTTGTCTGGAAAGATAGAAGTGTGATGTCTTTCCTCCTTATTGCTTTAAGATTGTTGTGCCATCTGTCTTGGTGTCTTGGGACAGTCGTTGCTCAAGTTCTTTGAAGGAGCATCTGGCTACCTTTTGTGTTTCTCCTTTCCCATGAACACAGCAATATTTGCGTTGCATGCTACTTAAACTTTTCAGGCATGATTGCCATTTTGTATTTGGACCTGAATGCATTTGTGTTCTTTATCAGCCAACCAGATTTGGTTTGTTTTTTCAGCCTGTCCTTCATAGCAGTGGCTGGAGGATGTCTGGAAGGAGGGCAAGGGAACATGCATACTCTACAGTGTAGAAAACAGGAACTCAAATGCCAAGTGTCCAGTTCAGCATTTGCAGTTTAGACCATGGCAGGGTATTTATCAATGTATTTTTCTTGGAATATTTGAGATTTACGCATAGGAATGCCATATATGAGAGTAGCGTTACATAAATAGTAATTTTTTTTTTTCCGTTCTATGCAGTCTAAATCTTTCCTCTTTCAGTTTAAAACTTGCTCTGTTGCAAGAGGTCAGGCTAAATATACTGACCCCATCTTTCTCATAGGGCTCCTATAGGTATTAGAGGCTGCAATAAGACCTCTGTGGAGCTTTCTCTTCTCCAGGGTGAGCAATCCCAGATCTCTTGGTCTGTCCTCATTGGAAAGGTGTTGCAGTCCTTTGAAGGCTACTCCTGAAAATAAGTGTACTCTAGCTAGGAATATCAGAAGCAGATATTTTTACAACCACATTCTGTGTTTAGGAAGTATTAGACAGGTGTGAAAACATTTTAAAAGGCCTATTGTTTTCATATTTCTGCAGTGATGCTACTATGGGTTGGTCTATCATAGGCAGTAGAGGCACAGCCTCTCTCCTCAGCTAGTCATCTGGCTGATAGTACCCTTAGTTAAAACCATTTCTTAAATAAACCATAAATTCTTGGTGTGTGAGAACCTCAAACTGGTTTGCAAGTCTATCAGTATAGCAAACTCATTTGTTTTCCCCTCCCCCACTTGTCTGCTCATATCCTCATCACTCAAAGTGAGAGGAGCTTTAGCTATGTATCTCCTCACACCAGCCAGCAGTCATCTTTCTTAGAGAGGGAGCTCCTTGGGGAGAAATGCACCGGGGCAGTATTTGTATCAGCTTTATATGGGCTCATTGATCCTAGTCAGCTTCCAGATGGTTGGATATAGCAGACCAAATCCTCAACTCGTGTGGAGGAGCTAATCTCCAGCTCACTTTCTCTTCTTAGTGTTCTCCACATTTTTGAGCACAGTGTTCTTCTAAAGTGTCTTGAACTTTTGTGTAGAGAACATTTCAACTGCCAAATAGATAACACATTTCAAAACTGAGTGCTTGCCAGGTTAACAGGTTTCTGGCAAGTTTTCCAAAGGTATTGTTAGCTCTTGCTGCTGAGTTGAATGTTAGATTGTGATTAACAGGAAAGGAACACCCATGCTTACTATGGACACTGCCCTTGAGATGCTTTTTACTTCTTATGAAATTAAACTCCTGAAACTTACAGATATTTAGGTGCGTTTGTTGCAGCAATCTCTGAAGAACCATCCTTCCTGAAAAACACAGCCCAACTTCTGAACCTGGTTCCTAAATCTCTGTATAAAAATGTGGTGTTTTCAGCTGCATTTGCAGACTTGGAAACTTTGGGTAATTTATAGGTTTCTTACAACCTACACATACTCCATATTATGAAACCTGGGCAAAAGGAATCTCTATTTGGTACTCTTAACTATGGAGCTCTGGAGGAATTTTCTGCTTCACTTAGTGTAATTCTGTTTTAATTTGATAATGTGTGTTGGTGTTATCCCACATCTTTCCCATTTTTACTTGTTAGTCACATTGCAGAAGGGGACAGAAATATGTTATAGGAACAGATTCTGGTATACATAATGAGATTTTGTCATTCACTACCATAGCGCAGAAGTCTGCAGAACATATTTAGGTATGTCAAGCTGATCAGTTACCTTCTCTACTGTGTGAATATTTGCAGATCTGATCAGATCTGATATCTGCAGATCAGATCTAATATTTTGGTGGCGTGGGGACATTTCTGGTGTTTGTCATGCCAAGCTTTGTCCTACCATCTGTGACCTGTATCTGCTAGAACAGCTGTTTTATCTGCTCCGGTCACCAGTAAACCACCCTAAAATGACGCGGTTATTCTTTCACGTTCTTGGTGATTATTTCTAGTACAACATGTCCCCAAATACTTTCTGTACTTTAGGAAGCTGTGCTTTTACAGTCTGATCCAGTAGTCACTGAAGTCAGTAAGTCTCCCCATAGATTTCAGTTGACTTTGAGTTAGATCCTTGTTTGGGGGCTATAAATGCATCACTGGAGAAGAAAAATCCTGCTCTAGATTTCTTGATGCTTTTTTTCTTCACATTTTCTTTTTATTCTCTTGTATTTCTGTCAAATAAAATCTGTAAAGCTCTGCTGCATTTGCTAATCTACAGGCCAGTAGAAAGGCAAGCTTAAAACCATGAAAATGAAGTTCATTTTTCCATTATGCTGTCTAAGATGTTTTCAATAAAGCAGAAAGAGATATCACTTTGCCAGATTGGTGTCATGACAATCCAAAGGTTTTGGCTAGCTAACAGACTTCCAGTAAAAATACATGTTGCTCTTCAGACCACTTGTGGGTGATCCACACCTCTCTTGGAGCCTCCTCTTATTATCTTGTGGCTACAGTTGGAAGAAAGTCTAAATTATTTTGAACCTGTACTAAGAGTTCTCTGTGTTATTAATAGTGTACTGAGTGAGCTTTCTATGCAAACTGTTCTGATTGCCTCTTTTGTCTTATATATAGCAGTCACTTAGCAAACAAACAAACAATACTGGAGAAAACACGACTTGATTAACTAACCTCATGTGGAGCTGACAAAACAGCACAGTATCTAAAAGAATAAGGCATTTCTGTGAGGAATAAAGAGCAAATTCTTGAAATGTGGTAAGAGAAAGTCAGTGCTTTACATAGCTTTTTTTGTTTGCCTTCTGCTTCCCTAAGTGGTTTTTTGGTTGGTTTGTGTTTTGTTGGGGTTTTTGTTGTTGTGTGTTTGTTTGTTTTCTCATTCTACTCATTGCACTTCCATATTTTCATGTTTTGGAAATGACACAACAGAAACTTTGCCACCAGGAAGCTACTGCTATCACTGTTATTGGTCCCTGTTGTCAGAGACAGTAGTAATAGGCACAAAATACTTGTCTGGTTTTGTTTTCAGCATTCATAACATACATGCTGTTTTCTATGTATCTAGTTATTCTGAAAAGCAGTATTATCAGTATGTATAAATCCCAGGGTTTTACCTGTATGGCTAATTATCATGTGATTTATTTAGCTTTTTATTTTGATACATGATTTAAAAAGCTGAGAGTGAAAGTGAAGGAATGTAATTGTTGGAGTTAAAAATCAGCACAAAACAAAAACCCGGACATTGCTTTGTCTAACTGCTGTGTTGGATGGATTTAAAACAGAATTTTCCACCATTATCCATGGAAAAGAATCTGAAATGTAATAATACTTTTGGCACCACCTTTCACAAATAAGGCAACTGCATTCAGTTAGTAGGCATTTGCCATTCTGCAATAGGATACTCACAGTACACTTTGGAGACTGCAGCTGACTTCAGAGACATCCTCACTGGAGTCTGGGAAGCAGCCAGTATCACTGGAAAACATTTAAAAAGAAAAGCAGTATTAGTATGACTTGCTAAAAAACCCTAAACAGCCAAAACAAAATATTCAGCTCAACGTTGCTTTCTCCCTACATGCCCAGAGGTTCAGCCAGGTCCTGCATGGCCTGGAGAAATTTGTGTGGCTGACTGGAGTTGGCATTGAGGAATACGAGCAAAAGCACAGCAACTTTGTGTTGAATGCTAGTTTTGATTTGGAGCAGCAATGATCTTGAAGCGTTTACAGCTCTTTGCTATGAATGATAGGTGACATGGTGGAAGGAAAGTTGCTTCTCTAGTTCAATGCATCCCTTGATTCCAGGATCTTGTGTATTTGTTCCACACCTGCACATGAAACCACTGCCTGATAGGGCCTGAAAATACTGAAACACAGAGGACTGTCAAAAATCTTTTTGTACCATTTTTAAATGATGTATTTGCATATACTGTCCAGGTAGCATTTTGGAAAATAGTGCAATCAGTGCAAGCTAGCCTGCTGTCAGAGAAACTAAGACAAACAACACAGATAATGGTAGAAAGTATTCACCTACGCTAAAAATCATTTAACAAGCAGCCTACATGAATGCATGAAGTTCCATGTCTTGTGTAGCCCTCAGTGAACCAAACTTAGATTACCGAGGGGAAAAAATGCTTGAGAAAAGCCAAGCAAGCAGAGCTGCATCTTATTTAAATTTTCCATTTTGAAACTAATGTTCAAGTACTTGTTAAAAGCCCAAGTTGGCTGCTTTTAGTGTAGCCATTTGATGAATAAACAGACCACTTCAATCCCTAAGTACAGCCAGGCTTCATCATTCTTGCTATGCTAAGTTCTCCTAATAGAGTTACAGTAGATACCAAGGTCAGGAGAGGTGGATATGAGATGTCAGTGTGACATCGTTCTGATTTTAGTGGATTTACTGCAGTGCAATCACTCTACTCGAGTGTTGGATGAGTAACAGAGTAACACTGTGGGTTTTTTTACTTTTTTTTTTTTTTGCCAGGAAAATGTTGAAGAAAATGTTTTTGGATGAAAAATTTGAGTGACAACTGTATTAAGTTTATGAACAATTAGAATCTTTTTTTCCTAATTTTTCTTTGAGGTTTTTCAATACATGCATTGAAGGTGGTCTGTTTCCCTCACTCTATTTCCTAGGTATTTCTACCAAGAAACTAAAGGAAGATGTCTTTTAAACTCTTTTTTTGTAAAACTTGTTTTAAACCACACTTTCAGGGGAGGGGAGAAAAAAAAAGGCTGAAATTTGAGCCATTTTTTTATCCGACTTGATTTTTGTTTGAATTTTTGTGTGTGGGGAATTTTTCTGGTAACTTTCCTCATATTTCTTCAGTGTATAAATGGATGAAGTAGCTTGTTCAGATAAATCAAGACTATAAAACCTATCCTACCTGGTTTACCTCTTGGAAATTGTTCTTAAATTCTGAATTTTTAGATGCTGAAATTAACAATAGTTCATGTAGTGTGGGACTTGAGCTGTAAGGAAGATGTGCTGGATCAGTAACTTGCTTTTACAGATTTAGCTTCTTTATTCCCTTCACCAGCAGCTTACCAAACCAAGTTTCTCAGCAATTGTAGTGTACTTGATGATTACGTTTCCTTTCAAAACACCATTTCATTTTCTTATGTAGAACTAGAGAAAACTTATTCTATCATAATTAAGGCTGATGTCTTCCCATGGATTGTTCTATGGTGATCAAAGACGGATATGCACAAAAGCCTTGGAATGCTAAAACTTTTAGGATGTTTTATAATCTCTGCATTTTTATTGACTGGAATGTTGTAAATGAGGTCGAACAAATACGTGAACTTCCTCTTCTGGATTTTTTTTATAAGTAGGTTTGAGAGAAATAAGGGTAAATTGCAGTCTCAGATGCAGTTTATACATTGATTACAAGCTTGATAGTAGATATAATACAAAGCCACATTCACAAAAAAGGTCTCAGTGACATCATACCCTTGTGGCATCAACAAATCTTTGAGACTGAATTACCATCTTTGTCTACATTGCAAGTGCAGGCATTGCTCTATATAGCGCTTTGTATGAAAGAAAGTTTTGCTCTTAGCTTGAAGTGGAGAAAGAATATTTAATTTGGGCTCAGTGAATTGTCAGCTGTAGTTACTATTTTTCATTAAGTCTGAGAGGCATCAAATACAGGTAGCATTTTGTTGGATTCAGTTGTATTATTGAGGGGGTCTTACAGGGCTGTATAGTAAAAGTCTGTGGCTCAGACATGCTTCTCAGCAGTACCAGAATTCAAATATAGTGTTACATGGAAGTACTGAGTTAGTTACTACCTTCTAATTTGTTCTTTTTTTTTTTTTAATAAGAATGTCCAATACTTGGTGAGGAAATGCTAATTATTAAAAAAAAAAAAAAAATCCTTGAAGATAGAGTATTCCAAGAGAAGCAAAACAACTTATGCTCATCATCAATCATTCTGTAAAGTGGCCAGCATTCTGACAACAGAAAGTGTTTGGCAGAAGAGAAATATTTTAGCACTTGGGAATCTGTAATGTCTTCAAAACACAGGGAAAATGATGGCACTGCAAACAGAATGGTAAACAGTATTTTGACTAACTACTTGCTGCTTCAAGGACACCTTCAAGGGTCTCTCTTTCATTCAAGTGACTTTTTCCTCTAGTGCTCATGTTACATGTTTTTCAGAAAAATTCAATGTATTGTGGTTCCAGGAAAGTCTGACTCATGAAAGTGCTCTCAAATATTCAGATAGAAAATTTTAACCACTCCTCTAAAGAAATGTATCATTAAGTAGAAATCAATATGAAAATATGCAGTGATCAGAGACAAACATCAAGCATTTAAAGATTAATCGCTGGCCCCATCAGAATAATGATGTTGTTACTACCAGAACTGCTACAGTTAATTGATTTATAGATAAACTTGCACATGTCTCAAGGTGGTTTAAAATACCATCATAAAAATGACACAAAACCACAAAGGCATAATAAAATATAATTAGAACAAATAATAAATCCAAAAGTTGCTGGAATAGTCACATGGGAAATAGTTGTAGCTTTAGGAACTGCGTTCCATCTGTGAAGGATCAATGGGAGCTGAATTTGCTCTTTTTTAATTACTGCAGCTATCTTCTCTATTTCTAGCAGTGCCTAGCAGGATTATAGCATTTGAGTATCACTGTCATAAAGTTGGAGACATAAAAAAGGGTCAAGTAGGAAAGCTTCTCAAATTCCTGCCTGTTCATTTTCACATTTTACAGTTGGAAACAGTTTTCAACAACACTTTCCCTGAAATAAGGTAATTTATTTCTATTGCTCAAGGTCACAGAAGCTGTGTCTATTCCTTGGGATTAGTGTGCAGTTTAGGATTTCTGTAGGTTTGAAGCTTCTTAGTCGATAAGCAGAAGTCTGTTTTCTAAGCACTGCATTTACCTCTCCTTTCTTACGTTTATTTTGTGCTGTAACAAGGCTTATAAAATACTAGACTGGAATGGAATTTCTTTTTTTTTTTTTTTTTTTTTTTTTTTTTCTTTTTTGAAAAATTTTTTTTTTTTTTTTCCTCTTGAGAAGAAGTTCCATTTTTCCCTGTTCCATCACAGGTTTTGTTTATTTACACCCCACTACCCCCCCCCACCACTGAATTATGTTCTACTAGTCTTGGAAGGAAACATAGATCTGTTTTTTTTTCTTGTAGGTTTGGGGTTTGTTTTGAAAGAAAGGATACCGTAAAAAGGTGGTAAGGTTTACAACAATATCTATACTTCTACAGTATCTCATGATAGTCTTCTGCAACTGCATTCCTCTTTATCAGAAAAGCCCATTTGATATTATGAGATTCCATTGCCATTACTTAAAATGTTTGAGAAAATGCAGATTTTGCAAAATCCAGGGAAGGTTATTATCTCATATACTACATTCTTTCGATCTGGTGAAGAAAATACTAGGGTAATAAAACTTTATGATTCAAGTCAAAGACATGACAGCAAATGTTGCATGATTGCAAAATGCCCCAGTTTTCATACTGTTTACATTATACCCTCTGTGATTCCATATAAACAGACCTTATGTATCTGTCATAAGTGTCTGCTGGAGCTACACTTCCCAGGACGGATCTGAAACATTTGGCAATCTATATAAAAGTTCCTGTTTGCTACCATGAGTCTCACATGAGGCCCAGACCTTCCAGGCTGTATTTTATGTGCCTGATTTTGTTATCCCTGTTTAGGGTCTCTAGCTAGATGCCCAAATGAAGCAATCAAGTAATTACCAAAAATATTGAATCTTTCTGTTGAGAGTGATGTGGTCCATTATGTGGACAGGTGCTCTTTTGCTGGTAACAGGTCAGTCCTTGAAGTCAGGCAAGTATAGTAGTGTGTTCTCTAAATTTGCCAGAAAATAGACTTGATATCATGTTTTGGACAGTATTCAAAACTCATTCTGTGATGAGAGCACTTGATTTTTTTCATTAATTTGACTACAGAGGGTCTTTTACAGTGATTGAATTAAAAAAAAATCCACAGCATCAATGAACAAAACACTAATCAAGTAATCTTCTCAGTTGGGAGATTAGCTGCTGTGATGGATTTATATCACCTGAAGGCCAGGTAAGACGTTCATACTAACTTGTCATGCCATAGCTCTGAATATACAGCAGTTCTCTATGGTAAAACCATTCCTTGGGATCAAGGAAGTAGATAAAAATGTTGGTTGTCTACTGAATAGAAGTGAATTGTCATGATGCATTCTCTTGATATAATCTGTGAACCATAAAGCTGGGAGAGAGTACAGTGGATGAAACATGGCATGAACTGGCCTGTGGTGGAGTGCATGCAAGTTTTCTGTTGCTCTGTGGTCAAGATCACACCTCTCTTCAATCCTCAGCTAATATTTAGAGGCTCTTGTCTTTGAAGCCTTTTTGACCTCCATAGGGTTTTGTGTGTGGTGTGGTTTGTGGTTTCTTTTGTTTGTCTCTTTGGGCTTGTTGTTGTTTTTTGAAAAAGCTGTGCATTTGTATCCTGTAAAACATTAAGTGCAAATCTATTCCGTCATTTAGAACAGAACCGTGTTTGCCTTAAGGCCTTTGCTGAAGGGCTTGCCAGAGAGGGATGAGGTTATTTATGTAGCTGAACATAAGCACATGTTGAAATGCTTCCCAGATCATGATTGTTACTGGTGCAGGGAAGCACAAGTAAAGAATGAAATCAGTACAACTGAATTGTTGTAATCTTTTTTTTTTTTTTTTCCTAAATGTAAAAGTGATTATAAAACTATGTACCAGAGTTCTTAGGAAGAAAGCAAACCTTTACTGAAATCATATTTCGATTAGGAGTATAGTAGTTCTGAGAGATGCTTGAACAAGAGACTGTAAAGGCAAATAGCTTTGACATTCTTGTTTCATTTTGTAAGGTTGTCATTTCTAAAGAATATAAGGAAATAGTTGTTATGTCTTCACATGTCATCTTGGGAAAAATAATATTTCCTTCTTTATTTAATTTGTTTCTAATTTTCTGTAGAGTTTTAGATGCTACAATAGCATTCGTGCCTTATCCTGTCATTTTCCTGGTCAGTTCTATACTCTTGTTTCACAGATGTAATATTAGGGATTTCAGTTGAAATACTCTGTTGTGAAAAGAAGTATATATAAGACATAGGGATCACTGACTCCAGGATGGCAGTTTCTAGAACTATGTAGAAGGATGTTTTGATCTTAATATTTTTGGAATAGCATCCATCTTTTCCAAGCCAAGCTTTTATATCCTCATCATGCTCAAATCATTGTATTTTCTATTAGCTGTGAAGAGAAGGCATGCACAAATTTCTCTTTGTGTAGCCATATATGTCTAGAACTGGAATCAGATGTTATGCTTTCACTCCAAACTTCTATGTAGTACCATTGCAACATAATACTGTGCCCCTTTTATGTCAAGATGTCAAATCTCTCTCTATTTTTACTTTCACCTATATGAAAATGTCATCGGGGCTAAAATGGAGCTGTTTTTCACACCCCATGCCCTATAAAACACAGAAACATTACACTCATTAAATTTTATGAAAGGAGTTCTTCTTTTTCAGTCCACCGCAAGTAACATTTTGTGGTGTGTGTTTTGTGATTAAAAGGCAAGAGCAATTTGAGGACTAACACCCCATTCTTCCCTTACTAAATCAGGGTATTCCACTTGTTTAAAGTCACAACTTTGTTTTACACTCCAAGAGTGCCTTGGAGACTATTTGACTGGAGAAATGTGGAGGATGAATATGCATGTATATATGTATTTTACAATAACCAGAGCATAATGAAGCATATGGGACATAATGAAATTAGAAGTACAGGATGTATAGTTCACTTCTAGTGCATAAATAATGTGGAGTGAACTAAACATGTTCAGATAATCAAGACTTAAGAAACCCGAAACAAATGTTCGGTATACTTTGCAAAGAGAGCAAAGGGGTACTGCTATAGTGCTCTGTGGCTCTTTATTGGAATGCAGCTACGTCAGCATTCTGTGATGTGGAGTAGCAGGAAATTTGAATAGTTATGGCTTGCATATTTTAGAACACACTTCTATTACTATAACAAACAGCGCTCAATGATGTGGCTATTATAGAAATGTTAGGGTAAAATATATAGAAAATGGTTGCTGTTATTAATATTTCACTTTATTCTGCTGCTAGGTTTGGAAAATGGATTAAATGCAATGGCCTAATTTCTGTAGGCATTTTGGCACAGTAAGCAAGAGAAGTAAGCTCTATCCAGTGTATTCTTTTTGGTCAAAGGATAAGGAAGAGAAATGTTACCCTGGACCCTAAATAGTATAGCGTGCTACCTACAATTTTTTCTTAAGTGAAACAGCAGTTGTGTCAGTGTGATAGGGCAGACCTCTGCACTCCTGCTCTCAGAAAATGTCTCTTAACTTTGGTTATAAGTACTTTGAGCTCTGGATTAATTTAAAGCTACTCATACTAGGATTTTGCATATCTCAATTTGTATTCATGACTTTAAAAAGCCATTTTTCAGAGAAAATGACAAAATATAATGTAAGTGGATCTAAAAGAACCAAAACCTGAAAGGGCAAGAAGAATCTGTGGTTTTTTACTTCTACAGTTGTAGGAAGTGTAGTCTTGGTTAATATTCAAGTGCTTCACTTCAATGATTTAGGTCAGACTGTCTTTTGTTAGAAAATGTAATGAGTCCTAGCAAAAAAGATCTGCAATTCCACACTGAGAGGTTAATTCTTACCTAACTAATGGAACTGAAGAATTAAGCATCTAATCTAAATTATTTATTTGAAATTTATGTTCACTGGAGAGGAATTTGTAGCCTTTTGGATATCTCCAGTTTTCTGTTCTGAATCTAGAGAAGCATCACTATCTGCCTTAGACTAGACAGCTAATTTTGGGGTGTGGGAAGCAGAACGAGATATTTTGGCAAATGGTTCCAAATGCTGAGACACCACCAAGTTGTTTTGTAATCTGACATAATGCTTATATCTGTGCAGGAGGTGGCCAGCTGACATGCAGGGCTGGCCTTGCGTGCAAATAGGGAGTTCCTTGCTCTTTGGCTTGCTGTCCCAACAAGCCTGAACAGTGTTGAGTGAAATCGCTGCAGCTGCTGTCCCTGTAGGTGGATGCTCTTTGGGCAATGGCTTGTGCTCCAGGCAGGACCTGGATTCTCCACTTTTGCTACTGTGGAGGAATTTTTGGACCTGTTTGCTGCAATAATATTATTAGAAAAAAGTAATCTTAAGAAGCAAGTGCATTGACTATTGTATTTGGCTGTGAATATGCTAATTTAAGAAAAAATATTTATAGGAGTTTGAAAAGTTACTATTAGTACTAGATTCTTTAAAATCAACTCCATGGTGAGGGCATTTAAAAAAAAACATTAGAATGTACTGTATATAGAGCCATTTTGTTATTTTTGAACACTTTAAATTGCATATTACTGACTTGGGAGGCTCTTTTGGGCACCACTTTAATGTTTTATATTACCCCATCAAACTCTTTTTATATAGTGAAAATGTTATTTGCTTACAGCCAAATAGCAGAAGCTTGCTGACAGGGCAACTGGGAAATATTAGCTCTCCTTAACTAACACAACATAAAAGAATCATTGGCTTCCTCATGCATCACTAATAAGGGTTTTGATGCTTAAGGTAGTAAAAGGCCATGGATCATTGAGATTTACCTGCTCAAGTTTGGGGAATATCCTCAGTGACTGTATATTGATATTCAGTCCACTGAAAGTCTGTTCCAAATATGTCATACCCCTGTGGATATAGAGCCTTCTTTGTGCATGTAATGGCATGTGAAACGTAGGCAAAGCATGGTTTCTGCTCCTGAGCTGGACTGTAGCACTTGGCCCTGTGATGGGAAAAGGCAGATGACAAAACCCCCCAAATATTATAATTGTGTATAATACCTCTTTTCATGATACCTGGAGATACATCATAAGACCACTTTGAATATACATGCATTACTTTGGAGAGCTTTTTGACTTTTTCTGGTGGGTTGAAATCAATTGCTGATCTCTTCTCAGAGGAACTTAGTGATAAAACAAGAGGGAATGGCCTCAAACTGTGACTAGGTAGGTTTAGACTAGGTATTAAAATCATATCAAGTCAATCATAACAATCAAACAAAAAAAAAAATCACAGAAAGTGTAGTCAGACATTAGAATGGGCTCCCCACAGGTGGTTGAGTCACCAACCCTGGATTTATTTAAAAGTTGTTTGGATGTGGTTCTTGGAGATATGGTTTAGGGTGAACCTTGTACAGTTGTTGGTTGGACTTGGTGATCCTGAGGGTCTTTTCCACCTGGAATGTTTCTGTGATTCACAGAATCATAAGGTTGAAAGGGACCTCAAGGATCATCTAGTTCCAACCCTCTGAAGGACACCCCCCACTAATACAGGTCACTCAAGGCCTCATCCAACCTGGTCTTGAGCATGTCCAAAGAGGGAGCAGCCACAACCTCCCTGGACAACCTGTTCCAGTGCCTCATCACCCTCACTGTAAAGAACTTCCTCCTAACATTCAGTTTATATCTCCCCCTTTTCCAGTCTAAACCAATTACCCCTCATCCTGTCATTGCAAGACCTTCAAAATAATCCCTCCACAGCCTTTCTGTAGGCCCCCTTCAGATACTGGAAGGCTACTATAAGGTCTCTTCAAAGCCTTCTCTTCTCCAGGCTGAAGAACCCCAAATCTCATAGCCTGTCCTCATAGGAGAGCTGCTCCAGCCCTCTGAGCATCTTCAAGGCCCTCCTCTGGTCCTGCTCCAACAGTTCCATGTCCTTCCTGTGCTGGGGGCTCCAGAAATGCACACAGTACTCCAGGTGGGGTCTGACGAGAGCAGAGTAAAGGGGCAGAATCCCCTCCCTTGCCCTGCTGGCCACACTCCTCTTGATGCAGCTCAGGACTCTGCTGCAGTCTGAGCTGCATGCGCACACTGTAGGCTCACGTTGACCTTTTCATCAACCCAGACCCCCAGGTCCTTTTCCTCAGGGCTGCTCTCCAACCATTTACCACCCAGCCTGGATTTGTGCTTGGGATTGTGCCTACCCGGGTGCAGGACCTTATACTTGGCATTGTTGAATGTCATGAGGTTGGCTTGGGCCCACCTCTGCAGCCTGTCCAGGTCCCTCTGGATGGCATCCCCGCCCTCTAGATTCTGTGACTTGCTTCAAAAGCAAATATCTGTGTTTGAAAGATCACTGTGTGTGAAAGCAGAGATATGAGTAGGGATACCTTAGCACAGTAAAACAAGATTTGGTGGAATTCTGACTCTACTAACTTCTCTGACCTTTGGGTGAGTGCAACTTTACATAACACAAAGTTAACCAGTATGAGCAAGACTTGTTTTAAAAACATTCAGTCATTGGATTTTATGTCATGCAGTGAGTGACTTCTGCAAAATACCAGATTGTCTGATAACAGCTATGTCATTGGACCTGGAACTCTGTAAATAAAAAAAGTTAAAAAAGGAATTGCAAGGTTTAGTTTCTCACAGAAAAGTTGTTCCAAAGCAAATGAGGGCACTTCTGCTAAATGATTCTATCTTGAATTCTGCTTTCAAGTATTTATTTAAAAAACTTCTGCTACCTAAATGATTTTCAGTCTGTGTTGGCGCTTTGTTACTTTATCTCCGTAGTTTGTACAGCTGTCAGATACCTGTGGAGGCTCTGTTATAAATCAATTCCCCAGTAGTAATCTGCAATTGGCCTAAAGGGAGGCTTAGGTCACTTAATCTGAGAGGTGCAAAGAGGCATTTTATATATTGTTTGGTTTTATTTGTTTTTGTAAGACTTGAGGTTACTCAAAGCTTTTGTGAGGTGAAAAGAGAGCCTTAGGCTGAAGGAAATACTATGAACTGTCACTAAATCATTTTGCATTTACTCGAAAGATACCTTCCTTTTATTTTGGAGTTCTCCACATTTACTCTGATAGTGTCTCTGCCAGCTGGTTTAGCCAAGCTTAGGAAAAGAATCTGAATCCTGACTAGGTTTGTTTCAGTAAAGCGTTGTTTGATGATGCAGAAAACATGGTAGGAGCATAATTTCCTCAATCTCTGAGAGAAAGCAGATTTGATTTCCTCTTTTTTTTTTTTTTTTTTTTTTTTTTTNAGTGAAAGGAATTGGAAGGACAAGAAGTGGATAAGAGTCGCTTGAAAACTAAAGACACAGCTTCCTGGTACTTGGGGATTTTTTTATGATAGAATATATTGTTGTTATGTTGGAATTTTTTTTTTTTTTTTTAACCACTGTCTTCAAGAACTGTTGGTCAGATGCAGGTTTCAGGTTTAATTATGTCATTTTTCTAATAGAGAAATGAATGGACAGGAAGATAAAGTCCTGCGCAGGGCTCATCTGAAATTAGGAGCTGGATTTCCTTTGGACTCAACACTTTTTAGATCCAACCTCATTGCATCCTCTCAAGCTCCCTGGTCAGTGTTTTTTAAAATGGGGATTGAAGACAGAAGAATGCAACCAGACCTCTATAGGTTTTGTGGTTAGACTTCTTAACTGCATTGTCATTCTGTACTTCAGCAAATTGTGTGTCTGTAAAACAATGCAGATGAACTTCATTGCCTGCTTCAAAGCTCAATGAGGTAGTGAGAATCTTCCCATGGAGTCCTCTGGGAATAGAACCAGACCTCTGAGTCATATATAAAAGTTATTTCAAAGGGATAATGTATGATGCAAACACAAATCATTTTACATTCATGTGTTACAGGAACCAGAATGTGCAATGAACTCGAATATCTATTGTTCTAGCTCTATGTTTTCCTTTGTTTCTATGGCTGTTGTTTATACTTTAGAGACCATTTGTGTGAATGAAGCATCATCAGTGAATCCTATGACTTTTAGGAACTGAATCCCATTAGAAGACCACAACTTCTATTAATTTGGCTCCATACCATTTCCCTGATTAAATAAAACCACTGTAAAAGCAAATGGAATAAACACAGATCAGTGTTATTTGATATATAAATAGTGGAATCCATTCACAGCCCCAGTATAGTGGATTTTATTATTAGCACAGTTTTATTTTAAAATTTAAGTATGAGGAAAATAAGTTCCAAATCCCTTGTTATAAATAAATTCATACCAAGAATAATTTTTAACATATATGTGAATTTTATTTTTTTTATATGTATGTGAAAAACAAGAATTCACAATAATTTTCTGCTTTGTGAGACAAGAGGGTTTAATCCTTGATGCTAAGTCAAGTGGCCCTTTTAATTCAGTCTATTGAACGGGACCAGTTCTTATTTCCAGTACTGATATATGTGAGTAAAACAGCCTGATCAGTTCCACGTAATAGTAAGAAGAGAAAGAAATAAAACTTTTCATCTTTAAGCATGTTGCAAACTCACAGTCCACCTTAGTGACCTTTGTTTGAGTAGTGCTATAGCTTATTTTAATACACAACCATATTTTCATAGACATTAAATAACATATGGCAATAGTTCTACAACTTTTATTATCCAAATTGATGTAACAAAATATCTGAACTATGCTTTAAGTATGTGAAGTCAATGAAGCTGCACATGTATTTCCTTTTGAGAGCACACACGTTTTGGTGACTTTGAAACAAGTAGGCAGATCTTGAGTTTGAAGCAACTTTCCTCTGACTAGTGTTGCAAAACATCCATTATTTTACCCCCTCTTGCTTAAAATGCTCTTGCACTTATCACACTACTGGAATTAGTTTTTGCTTCAGCAAACTCCTGGACAAAATGGAGGGCTAGTGCAGAAGGCTTTCTGCTTTGTAGCACTCAATAGATGAAGTCAAAAGAAGCCAGGCCAGTGATGAAGGTGGACTTCTTGCTAGTGTTGTGCGAATTCCATGCTTCCTCAGAGATGCAGAGGGTGTCAAAAACAGCTTTTATGTAAGTAAAAAAAACAAACCAAAAGAACCCATTTCAAAAAAAAAAAAAACCAAACAAACTAACAAAACACGACAAACCACACACAAAAAAACCCAAACTCAACCCCAAACCAACATAAAACTAACCAAGTAAAAAACTCCCCAAACAAAAGAAAACCAAACCAAAACCAAACAAACTTCCCAGAACACTCAAGCAATCAAGAAAATGCAGGTCTGTTTATAAAAACCTATTTTGATCTTTGGTAGAAACCATTTCACAGTTTTCCCAGTCAAAGTCTGTGTTTTTCATCTAATTTCTCTTCTATTTTCTAGGTATTTCAAATACTCTGAAATTATTACACCAAACTAATTCTTTCTGACCTCTGGGGAAAGACTAGGGATGATTAATTCCACTTGGTCCTTCAGCAGTGAGTCAGCAAATTTCTCACTCATTTGGTTTCTATACATGCTTGATTTTTTTTTTTTTTTT
>VWZE01015785.1:133431-186066 GCA_013396675.1 Eubucco bourcierii
GAAGAAATAAAATAATTTGCTTTTTTTTGACTTTTCTTTTTAAATGAAGGGTGTCAGGTGGCTTTAACTGAAAGTAAGGAAATCCCTAGTGTAGATGAACGTGGTCCCACTTGACCCATTTTTCCTAATGTGCTTAAAATGTGACTGTGTTTCTTTTAATGCATCCCATCAGAGTAGAGGAAAAAAAGGATTTTTCTTGTGACAGCTCATTAATTTAAGTGCACTCTCCTACAGCAGTGGCTTTTCAAGTGGAGTGCAGGTGTGCCTTACATCTCCAGATCAAGCAGCCTGTGCTTTCTTCTCTCTCTGAAGGTGTAATTACTCCTGACTACTCATTTGTTTTCATGCATCTTTTTCTTACACTGTTGCTGCTTTGTAACTATCTGGATATTTATATGACCTTCATTGTAGTCCTCTGTGAACACCTCTGAGATATCTTTCAGCTTTATCCTAGCGAGTTCCTGTGAAGTAGCTAAAAGTTATAGGGGAGATATGGTTTGCTTAAGGTTGTATTGGAAGTCTGTGCCCAACCTTGGAAGCAATGGCGGATCTCTGATCCCAGCCTAGTGCCTGATGTGGCACTCTGTGCAATAGAAAGAAGTATCTTTCTATTACAGTGTCATTTCTTCTTGATACTTTCCTTTTTGCTAGCTGATGTCATCTGCTTTTCCCCCACCAATTATGCTTTTTAGCATATAATTGCAGGGAGCAAGAGAAGAAAAGCTTTTGAGAATTCCCATGGATTGTCTTCTACTTGAGGCAAGCAAAGATCCCTCTGGCATCACTGGAATTTTCTTGCTTGCTGCAATTGAGAAGTCCTGAGGTTTGCGTACAAAGAAACAGAAAGGCTGCGTTTTGAGTACTGGGAATTTTAACAGTAATAGTCTGACTCAAGTCAGAGACACTATCTCATCTGGGACCCAATCCTGCTGTCATTACAATCCAGCCAATAGCTGGTGATTCAATGACAACAGCCCTTACACAAAACTTTTAAAGGGGCTCTTTGTGTTTAACAGGCTCTGGCAAATTGAGTCTCAATTGTAAGTACAGAGGGGAGATAGATCTGGTAAAGTTGCCAGGGCCTGTAATAAACCCGAGGAGAGAACATAGCAAGCTTCATGAAAACCTAAGATATGCAGTAAATTGTTTTAAACATACATAAATACATTGAATATAATGTTTCAACTATGAATTTGGCACATCTTGCCCCTGATGAGGCAGCTTGAGGGCTTGATCTTAATGGCGCCAGTCATTTGAACTAAATCCATTGCTGACACACAAGGTTTGCACCATGGTAGCACCCAAACCAGCATTTATTGCTTTTCTATAGGTAGAAATCCTGCTGTAGGGTGATCAGCACCACACAGCTTTCTGTTAGGATCAGGGAAAGAAAACAAAACTGTGTTTTTTTTGCCTTGCTCAGATTAAAAGCTAAAAGTAATCATTGACTTTGCTTGGAGGTGTAAACTAAAGTTTGTGGCTTTCTTTTTTTGCCTTTTTTTTTTTTTTTTCAAATTTCTTTGGATTTGTATATAGGTGGCTTTAGAAGTCTCTCCCCTATAGTGTAAATCAGAGCTTCAGATGTTCTAATCAAAACCCTGAAATCCTTTAACACACCTTGCAATGAAACAGGAATGTAAATAAAAATGCCTTATTTACAAATTGGCAATTTTGTGCTGGAAGGCCAGTTATGAAGTATTAAAAGCCAATGTTTACTGTCATCTTGTTTAAGTGTTTTGTTTCCCTATCCTTTTGCAACATTACTGGTAAATTTCTATAACAATCTTAAGAAACATGACTATTAAAAATACACACATTAAAAACCCAAACAAGAAAACACTGAGGCAATAAACATATGTAATATCTGTATAATTACTTTGCAGACAGTTGGAATATAGTAGTAATGTCCCTTAAATAATTTTGGGAATTTTGGCTCTACACAACATACAGATATGTCAGAGCAAGGACTTGTAACAAAATCAGTTGCACTGCAGAGAGACACAGCAGGCAGGACTGTGTCCTTCTCCTCTGGAAACTGTGATCTTGTATGCTAAGTTTATGTGAATTTTGCTTGAATTTTTAGTCAGATATGATACTCAACAGCTGTTGCTCTTCATGGTCTAAATCATCAGTATTTAAAGGGAATTCCATAAAAGAGAAAGGCCCAAACTTTAATTGTTTCATAGAAGCAGAATTTTCCTCTCATGAGAACAGATTTTTTTTTTTCCATTGAAAATGAGAATACATTTGCAAATATAACAATTGTAATTCACATGAATAAGTGAATTCACAGTTACATACTCAGCTATACTTGTCACAGCCCTTATATTCCATTCACAGGTCTCTAATGAGTCTAGGATAATTTTTATGTGAAAAAACATTCTCAGCATAGAGTCAAAAAAAAAAAATTAGCTCCCAGAGTTGGACATCAAACAACTGGTTAAAGTTCCACTGGCCTTCTGGCTGTCTTAGAAATAAGCAATTTACAATTGTAATTGAAAATCCTGGGGAAAATTGCAAAACAGAGGAGCGGCAGGGATTTTTTTAGGAGGAGCAATGGGCTCTTTTCTCCCTTATTCTGGGCTCTGTGTGTGTATATGAATGCACATCTGTGTGTGTGTGTGTGTTCTGCATACATGTGACACCCGTACTGTTCGAGTTGTACACTCACGTTTAGCAGTTTAATGCTTCTCATTTCATCATGTGTAAAGGGATAGCTAGAGGCTGAGAATTCATAACAGGCTGAATTTTGTGATCACTTGCTTTTTTGAGTATAGAATGATAACTATAGTTACCTAATAAGGATAAAATTCATATACTGTTGCACAGCTTAGGTTTCTGTAGAACTGTATAAAGTATAAATTGGTTGAGAAAGAGCAGAAAAACAACTGAAGTTTTCTTTTTGCTTTTGAGGTTGGTCTTACTATACCAGGTCTTAGACTCAGGTCACTCTCTGGATTAGTGTGATGGTTTGGGAGTTCCCTGCCCCCCAACTTTGTAAAAGCACACAGACTAGGCTCAGCCAGCTGGAAGTTAAGGACTGAAGCTATATTTACAGCTTAGCACAATGTACAAGTAGATATATACACTATATATAGGAATATTTACAGAAATATACAAGTTAAAGGAAATACAGAAATACAACACCCCTCCCAGAAATCAGAGTCCCCAGGAGGGGCTCCAAACCACCCTTCCACCTTCTCCCCATCCCTCTACTTTACCCCAGGGTTTGGTTTACACGCAAGGTGAGTTTGGAGGATCAGCCAGGGGGGTTAGAAGGGAAGTGGTTAGTTAGACTAGCAGAGAGGCCAGCAGACCAAAACCCACAGCTAGAGAGCCTGAGACTCTCCAAGATAGTGCCTATGTCTTGTCTATGTTTTGTGTTCTTAAACATCTCAGCAAGCCTATGAGTGAAGTAGACGTCACCATTGTTTTCTTTTCACAGCCTATAATATAATTTTCTTCATAAAAATATTCCAATTAGCGTCAAACCAGCACAATTAGTTTAGCTGTTGTTACATGTGATAAAAGAAAAGCTTTTGTCTTTATTCAGGTTCTGTGCTTGAGTTAAAAGACTCTTATATAGTAACATTGCTTATCTGGTAGCCTGTGGAAAAAATGTAGACATTTATCACTGTTTCCACTTTTTGGTTCATCCTTTGCTGCTTGTGTTTTGATTTTTTTTTTTTTTTTTTTTTTGGTTTGGTTCTGTTTGGGGTGTTTTTTCCAGCTTCAATCTTGAGTTCAGATCTGGCAGCTCTTTGTAACAAGGATTTACCCTTTTCTTAATTGGTCAAATGCTTGTCTGTACTGTGCTTCTTATACTTACTTTATACTTTATATTCTATATATACTATTCTTTATACTTACTGAAAAATGAATTTCGTGCTTTTGAAAAGCTAAAATTTTTAGAGAGAAATGCATCCACAGAAACTCAAACACCGTATGACAATTTTTGTTTTCTTGAACTGTTTACTTTTCTAAATTTACTTTCAAAGTTATTTCAAAACATTAATTTTCACACAGGCTAAAAGTATAAGGGCAGATAGGCATTTTCAATTTATACCACTTAAAAATACTCCTTTCTTGGCCATCTCTTGGTTTTAATACTGAGATGAAAAGTGATATTTATCAAAATACACATTTTCAAAAGTTAACTTCTAAAAGGGAAATATCTCCAGCTGTCAGTAGGCTTTTCTGGAACATAACTACATTCTGATGTAGAATGTGATGGATGAGAAGCACTATTGAGAGCTGAATGCACTATTTATCATGAGGGGGGAATAAAAAAATCTGTTATCTAGTAGTGTAGTAATAGTGATAAAATCATCTCGAAGACCAACAAGTCACATGTACTATGTAATTTTTTTTAATTTTTTTTATTTTTTTTTTTAAGGGAAAATATCCCTTATTTTATAAATGGTTTCAAGATTTTTCATCATTGTTGACCCAGTTTATAAGATGTTTAAACCTGGCTTTGTGCCTTTGCCCTGTGAGGCTTTCAGCATAGAGTGTCAGGTGTTAAAGTTTCAGGACTCATGGAAGAGCTGTTATCAGAACATGGCAGAAAATAGTTTGTTACTGAAAGAATATGATTTATTCTCTGCATGTATGACCATTAAGAATTCAGTCTGATAAATATGAATGGAACTTGCAGGCAAGGAGTGTTTTCAGATATTTTTCTCAATATAATTTTGCTGAAAAGTTAATTTTTCATAGAGTTGTTTGCAGTAGCAATAGTTTAAGCCAATTTCTTTGGGAATTATTTTGATAAACGTTCCTTTTAATCAGTCCTATCACTAAGTGTTTCCTAATAAATTGTTGAAGTAATTTCTTTTTAAAGAATGCTAAGAGCAATTAAAGTGTAAGGATTTTTTTTTCTCATCGTTCTTGGAAACCCTTACTAATGCCAAAGAACTTTATTTTTCCTGAACCTAATGGTTAACAATAAACCTATATAAAAAGAAAGGCCTACCTAAGGGGCTGACAATTAGTGAACTGCACATAGGTTTAGACAGATGGAAGCAGTTATGCCTGAACCATGAGGCAAGAGAAACCCAACTAAATGACTCCACTTCCAGAAAGACTGCAAGATATAAAATGCTTCACCTATAAAAATATGTAATAAAATATTTACAGAATTCCACAAGATCATTCAAAGCTCAATGTATATAAAAGAAACAAAGGCGGGGAGAAATCTAACCTGCCTCTTTCCAAACTTATTGCTGATAGCAAGGAAGAGGACTCCATTTTCCTTTCCATTTTCAGACAGGAATGTGCTCTGAGTCACAGGGTGTTAAGCAAACCTCCTCCTGGAAGAGAGACAAAGAGCATTCCTGACACAAGTCAGAGCAGTTGCCAAGGAAAAAGGCTACACAAAGACTGGAAGTCCCTTACCTGGCTCCATTGTGTAGTACAATGGTGAAGAAACCTTTATGCATTAATCTGCTATCAAAAAACTATGAAGACTAACAAAAGAAGAATGTCCGAAAAGTCTGTGGCAATGTAACCAGTGAATAAACACTGAGTAATCCTCCTGCCTACGCCAAACTAAGCATTTCCTATCGGATAGGTTGAGTTCTAAGACATAAAGACTAAACTGTAATGTTTAAGTGTAGTAGTTAAAAAATACCAGGCATTGATTTTAACTGAACACCCACTAGCTACTTGTTCTTACCTGCAAAGGGATGGTTTCCAAAGGCAAGTGTACTAAGAACATCATTCCCTTCACTTACAATGGAATCCATATTTCTAAGTTACTTATGTTCCCTATTGCACATACTGAAATGTTTCATTCTATTCATAGGATACATAGTATGTGTTATGCTAAAGGTATATTTTGGATTACAGCAGTTATGGACCATATTTTGATGTGAGCTAATGTGTTCAGGTGGTAAAGCTTGCATGATCAGAATAGCTAATGAAAGCTAATTTTTTTGTCTTGCAGTCTTCTAAGCTCAGCATTACTCTCAGATAGATAAAGAAGGGTAATAGAAGTAAGTGTGAAGAGGTCATCAACAGGAATGGGCCCTTGCAAGCTATGGCATAATTCCATGTGCTATTACATGTACTTTTAGTCCTCTGTGTTAAATGATGTTTTTGGAACAGGATAAGCTGTAGGGTAATGACAGCTGGAATATAAATCCAAAACATTGCTTAAGTTCATGTTTCTCACTCCCCCAGTGTCATGATGAGTTTTAAACTAAGTTCTCTGAAATGTAATCAGAATTTGCAGTGAAGTCTTGAGGGTGAAATGAAATCTTAACTGTCTCCCTAAGTCTGAGAGTTTCCCTTGATTTTCAAATGCTTTAGGATTTGAAAATGGAGTACACTGAAACTCAGACCCACAGGTTATTTGGGATACCTACTTCTGCCTTAGATCAGCAAGAGTGAAAGTAGTCAATAACTCAAAGTATCGTGTTCTGAATGTGCCCTGTCAAGAGAGACATTGAAAATCTACCAGTTAAGTTAACTCAATGTCTTTATATCAAATTAAGCCACAGGAAAGAAGGATTAAAAAAAAACAACTCTAAAATTCCTTGAGACTTTAAGGTGTCTATTTCAGTTTCTAAGGTGTTGTTTTGTATGAACTGTGTTCAGAAAATGCCCTCTGTCTCTCAAGGCAGGTGAACAACAGAGCCAAGGGTCTTGTTTTCAGCAAACACTGCTCCATGTACCAAATGACTGACTCTGCACTCAGTTTCGTAGCACAGTGGTATAGGCCAGTCAACTTTAAGGTCCAATCCCACAGTCAATGGGAGTGTTGTCTAAGAACTGCAGAATCTGGCCTGTCTCCAAGTTTTTACAGGTCAAATAACATAAGGGAATATTTTAGTCTGAACCACTTCCTGAATTCCCAATGAAGAATGTAGAGTCAAAACACAATGAATAGTGACTGCATGCTACTCTAAACAATAGCTGCTATTTACCAAACAGTGTGTAGAATGTAAATTAAATGTGAGATTTCCCCCTGGTCTTTTGACTTCTTAGAAGCTTTTCCTTCTTAATGTTTGGAATTTGGACTGATTACAGAATTTCCTAGAAATGCCTGTGAATACCCTTCTAAATGATTTAAGAGATGTTAGACTTCACTGCAAACTTGGGGTTTTGTATCGTTTCAATACAGTGCATATGCTGACCTTAACCAGTCTCTTTTGCTAAAACCTGGTTTTGTTTAGCTTAAGACATACTCTATCAGAGTTTGATCTTACTTTTTTGGTAAACATTCTCTCAATCATTACTTCATTACTGTCTCTCCCCCCACCCCCCCCTCCAATTAGAAGAGTAAATGGCATGAAGGGCAACTCTTCGATTTACATGGGAATCCATTGCATCTCCATAGTATCAAAACTAGTGTTTACTAGCTTTGGTTAGATCACTACAAAGAATGATACTCTCTTAACTGTTTCATGAAAGTAGTGAGGGAATTACCCAAGTGCCTTACAGAAAGATTTGTGTGGCCTCCTTCACTCCATAGTAGCTTCATCAAGGTAGTATTAAGACTTTAGTCATCTTCTTCTGATTAATTAGACAACTGCTCAGTAGTGTTGGCTGGAAAAATTCTCCAAGAGCTGGCCACTAAGGTACTATAACTGCTGTCATCTGTACAGTTCTTCCTCACTTTCCTGTTGGATGAGGTGGCAGGTGAAAGATAATTTTAGGCTTTCATATATGCTCTGCATCAAAACTGGAGATGCTGTATTAAGCTTGATCTTAAAGGTCTTTTCGAACGTGGATGATTCTATAGGCATTAAGAAAACTTTTTTCACCAAAATGGTTATCAAGCACTAGGCTCTGGTTTCTAGCCTTAAGTACACCTGATTCTTTTTCTGCAGTTTACAGAGAGTGATTCTTCCCGATCGTGTTGCCCATGGAGACTTAAAAGTTGTGTATGTCACTATACACTAGTATGAAGTCAAGAATTAGTGGAACTGGCTATACAGGCCTTTTACAGAGCAAATGGGCAAAGCTTTAGGACAGCTTTGCACAAGTCATGAAAATGGAAAAAGCTAATTAAATAATTACTGAATGTGTGGTTCTAAGCATGTGTAAAATGTTGCACAAAAACATTTAAATCCCAGGTTAGCAGTTGCTTAATTTCAGGTGATTAGTAACTATTGCATTAACTCATGCACCTGAAGGTGAATGTGTGTTTAAATTTGTACCAAATCAGAAACAAAGCCATTAATTTTAGCTTCCAAACTATTTTTGTGGTTTTGGACTGCAAAGAGGAATACTGAAATAGATCAAGTATCAGCATCCCATGGGAGCAAATGAATAAGTGGCAATATCATTGTCTTCTTAGATTTAAGGTTGGGGTAAAAAAATAAGCTGTAGATCCAATATCTTAGATCACTGTGAAGGGATTTGGAATAAAAAGCATCCAGGAGACATGCTTTGCCTGTAATGGTATAAAACTGACTCTACTCATAACCTTTCTGCAACATGTGATTCTTAAGGTGAGCCAGTTAATTTTCCTCTTGCTATGTTTTCTCGGTAGTGATGCATGCATTTTATTAAGCCTTCAGGATTTATCATCAAGTCAGGAGGTGCAATTATTGCTAGAGAAGGCTGGAACCTGTCTCTGCTAATTCTGTTCAATTTTTGTACTTGCCTGCTGGCAGTCCAGAGGGCTGCGAGTTGCAATTCAGTACTCTTACCCTGTAGCTGTTGTTCACATGAGCAATCCCACTGGTTCAATGAAGTTGCTCATAGTAAGAAACACTGCATCATGTGAATGTGTCCCATGACTTACTGTAGTTGTCAGTATTCACTGCAACAGAGGGTGGAAGAAGCTGCCATGAGTGTCTGGGTCCTAGTACAATTTTTTTTTTTTTGGTGTTTTTTTTTTTTTTTTTTTTTNATGAATCCTCCAGCACTGTTTAATATAAAGATGAGTGTCCAGAGCTGTTTCTGGGTTGTTTGATTTGTTCCATGTCCAAATCATGATGTGAGGTACAGAGATCAGCATAGAAAAAGCATAATCGATGCTTGTATGGATATGGATCTGGAAATTGCTACTGCAGGTTTAGACGAAAAATATTTTTTGTTTTGGCTTGCTTTTTTTCCCCTGTTAACTTTAAAAGACTTCTTTGTGTTGCAGCTCTTTAGGATGCACTACTTGAGTGATGTAGCTGAACTATCCCATGGTTAGCACAGGCATCAGTTGTGTCTGAGCAGAGAGAAAGCCAGTGTACATGTGTCCTTGAAAAACCATTCTTTGGATTCTAGGAGCAGTAGCTATATGTGCACATGAACGTGCAGTTACATATATAAAGCTAGTTTATAAATATGCTGCTACTTATAAGTATTTATAAGGAGCAAGAGTTTCTTCAATGTAGCTTGGCCTTAAACTGTAAAGTGGTTTTTTTGTCAGGCATATTTCCAATTGCACTGGATAGCTTCAAAAGACCACTGCATCACAGCTGAATATAATATGGCAGAAAATATTTTGATTTCTGTATTATAAGTAAAATAGCAAATTAAAAGGACAGTATTAACTGCAAAGCCAAAACCCAGGGTTACCTCTTCAGTTTACAGCAACTAAATGCATTTTCAGGTGAGAAGTGCCAAAACCCCTAAAAATGCGGATGAAAATCACTGGGAGTAAAAAGAGAACACTAACAATAGCAAACACTTTCAAACAAAAGATTAATGATTTCCCTAGGGAGGAAATCAGAATCCTTCTGCAATGCATAGGATGAGAAAAAATCAGTTTGAAAAATCAATTTTCTGACAAAAGAAAGTTTAGAAAATGTTTCTAAGCAGCCTGGTAACAATGTGAATACTGCTAATCCCTAGATGGTTGCAAAAAGCAGTTTGGCCTGGATAGCTTGTGGAGTAATTAAAGAGCAGTTATATGGTGTCTGGGCATCACAGCTTTATAGAGCTGCCAAAATGCATTGGCAGGGAGACAAATCTTTCTCCCTTCCTTTTGATCTTTCATCCCTTTTTCCTCGGAGAAGGAGAGGTAGGGCTTGAATGTCTCTCTCACCTCTGTTTCAGACCATTTCAACTAGATCAGGCTTTTATTAACACCTGCCGTGATATGCGAAGTGTGGCTAACCCACAAAATGGTATCCAGCAAGGTTCTATCCTTGTTTCTGACAACTTTGCCTAGAATACACACGGAATGGTGGCAAATCTAACTGTAAACTTAAACCCTTTTGGTGTTTCGATAGCAAATCTAGTGTCTCCTTGAAGTTCACCTTTCCTTTACAGAGCATAAAGAAATTTATGTACTTCAAATGGGATTCTTGAGGTGGATTTGTTTCTCAGTGCTTTGATAGAATTTGTTTGTAGGTGGGTCTGATTTTTAATATTCTGGAATTAGATTGCAGCTTTTGTCTCAAGTGTTCAGCAAATACACTTTGCTGGTGATCTGCATTTAGTCAGTGATGTGATGACAGAGCTCTTTCAATGCCTCACTACAGGTTTGGTATAGGTGTCTACAGATACATGATGATTTGTCTGACATATCTACATGTGGTAGACACTTTATCTAACGTAGCTGAGTTATAAGGAACATATAAATGGGAATGCTATCGTTCTTTCATGTTTGGTTTGGTTTTTAATATATATAGTCAGCTAAGTATATGATATTTGCAAGTGTTTTGGTTATTGGTGTGGGTTTTTGTCGTTGTTTTTTTTGTTTGCTTGGTTTTTTTTCCCCTCTCGTCGTATTAAACTTCATCTGATTATGTAGCTAATTCTTTTGGAAGCAATCTCCCCCTGCTAAATTTTATAGGCCATTTGATGATATTTTCTACCTCTGAAACACACAGCATGGAAAAAAAATCTTTTAACTGTTTTCTTGCTTTGAGATGTTTCAGTTCCTTCTTGTGCAGCAGATTACAAACAGAATGCTACTCCTCTGTACTTTGGTGGCAGATCTACATTGACGTGGTCTCTATTCCAATTTTCTCTCTGCTTGGCTCAGCTAATTTTCTGAAGTATCTATCAAACAATTTTATCCAAGGGACAGGTAATTCAATATATGTTTAAGGTCTTTGCCTAATCAGCACGAGTAGTTCGATATGGTTTCTCTATTACCTTTTAAGCCCATATTTTCTTGTTAGCAATGGTTCTGATTCATCTGCAGTTATCCATTAACATGTCATAGTCTCTGATATAAAGATAAGCTCGGTTTTGTTTTTGAAGGACTGTAGTTCATTGTCCCAGTTATAAACTTGGTGTAATGTGGACTATAGTATGTGAGGAGGGGTTGAAACAGGTTACACTGTTAGAATTTGCTCTGGACAATTTTCTGCAGCCTTCTCATGTACATCTGAAATCAGCCCTGGTGCAAGATGTTAGTGTAGTTGGGGAAAGAAGGCCTAAAACCTGGGTCCTCTTGTCCCTTTGGTCTCCATTCCATGACGCTGATGCAAGCCAGAGCACTTAGATGCTGGTAGTGCTCCACCATTACAACTGTAAAGGAGAACTAGTCTTCCCTCAGTCACTGGGGAGAAAAACCCCTCAGGTTAGATCAACCCACTGCACCACATGAGTAACAAGACATTCCATCTGATATCCTGGGTATAAAGCAGGAGTTGTGAAAACACAGCCATCAGCTGGGTGTGTTTGTGCATATGGCTGCATATCTCCAGCGGCTACACTTTGGATTGTTTTGCAACAAAGAGATAGCTTCAGTTATTACAAAATTTCTATCTGAGCCTTCTTCAAGTACTTGTAATTTACTTTTACATTGGAGTGAACAAACTATGTTTTTCCACATCTGCTGAATCTGCAACTGAAATGTCTGCAAGCTTCATGTGGCTTGTTGGTGGAACATTTCATAGATTGATAGAATGGTTTAGGTTGGAAGGAACCTTAAAGATCATCTAGTTCCAACCCCTCTTGCCATGGGCAGAGACACCTTCCATTAGATCAGGTTGTGGAAGGCTTCATCCAACCTGGCCTTTGACACCCCACTCCACCTCCGCCCCTGAAGAGGGGCCCAACCTCCCTGGGCAAACTGTTTCAGTGCCTCACCAGCCTCACTGTAAAGAATTTCTTCCTAATATCTAATCTAAATATCCTCAGTCTTCAATCCATTCCTTCTCATCCTAGCACTACAAGTCCTTGTAAAAAGTCCCTCCCCAGCTTTCTTGTAGGTCCCCTTCAGGTGTAGGATGCCTCTCTAAGGTCTCATTGGTGCTTTCTCTCTCTTCTCCAGTCTGTACATCTCTAACTCTCTCAACCTGTTTGCATAGGGGAAATACTGCAGCCCTCTGATCATCATTGCAGCCTTCCTCTGGACCTGCTCCAGCAGTTCCCTGCTCCTCCTATGCTGGAGACAGCAGAACTGGAAGCAGTAATCCAAGTGCAGTCTCACTGTCCATATTGCTGATGAAGGTGTTAAACAGCACTGGACCCAGTACCAACCCCTGAGGAACGTCACTTGTCACTGGTCTCCATTTGAACATTGAACCACTGACTGCAACTCTGAGTTTGGCCATCCAGTGAGTGATCTGGCTTTAGATAAGTTTACTGAGGATTTCCATTAATGGTTTGGAGAGCTTTTTTTAGGGGGGATTCATGAGACAGACTCATCCTTTTCCACAGATGTGAAAAGATATTTAATTAGAATAATAATAGCACTGTGTTTCCTCCTTCCACAGAACACTGTCCACAGAACAGCATTCAATAACGGAAACAGCTCTGTTAGTCTGCTGGCATCAACACTTGTTCTTTCCTCTCTCTTTGGCTCTAGAACAATAACAACGTTTTTGCAAAAGTCTAGTAGCCTGCTGAAGTTTAACCTAAAGGATGTTACTGACCAGTGATATCTTTTTTGCATATGTGAGTTTCTAGAGATACGGACATCACTATTTCAAAACTTATATTAGTAGTCAGTTCCATTATTTGCACAAAAGATTTAAAAAAAAAAAAAAAAAAGGAACCTTGATTCAAATTATACCTGAAGGTATTTCTGGCTTGGGTTTAGTGTAGTATTGCAGGTGTCATAATCTACGCTTTAGTCTTCTGTGATCAGTAGCTCACACCTTGGTTACTCTGCCTCTAGATCCTCATCGGAGTGCATCAGTTGTGTTGTCCAACAGTTAGCTGGATCACTCTGAAAATATCACTGTCATGATCCTGCCTTCCTGTAATCCTTACAAGTCAGTGTTACAGCTCAGTTGTCTTTCTTCAGTGTTGTCAAGGTATAGTCAATTTAAAATAAAATTTCCTCTTATAATAAATTACATCCACTACTATAAACGTAGCAGGACTGAGAAACAGTTATTATTGGAGGTAATGTCTACCTTCTAGCATCTTCCTTCCATAAAGAGAGAAGTAGTAGATCTAAAAATTAGAGTTTTGGATATATATTTCTGTACACAATCTTCAGCGTAGCCATACATGTTTTAAGTGTTTTGATATGAGAAATGTTGTTATAGAAGGTCCATACATACAATGTTCATCTGGGTAAACATGGCAAGGAAAGTCAACTTCACATACTCTACTGCACAACCGCTGAATCTTGTTTGAGAATAACCTTGTATACCGTCTTGAGATATCAAGTTAGTAAGCATAGACCTCAATTTGCTCTATGGTAGACATTTTGACTGGACCAAAACACATGTCTTTCTGCCGTTCAAGGGGTACATTTGTAAAATGAAGAATAATGCTTTATATTCACACTGAAATGTGAAATCTGCTTAACTGGAAGCCCTACTATATTTTCAGGTCCCTGGAAGGCAGCCACTGCAGCTACATTAGCACAAAATATTATTGGATAGGTAGTAGGTGTCCTTCCTTCCTTTGGATTGCCCTAGTTAAAACATGAGTTCCTGTTGCTTCCCAAAAGTTCTTTTAAATCTTGCCTTTTCAAAGTTATGACTCAGTTCCCCTGCTGTCTCCTCCTCTAGGTTGAATTCAAGGTTGTCCATTTCTTTCCCCTACATGGTCTGAAGCAGTGGATATGATGTGTTTTTGTTTACAGCATGCTAAAGCAGAATATTTCTGAGATGTTCACAGGTACTTCCTGCCTCAGAGGAAGAATATAGGATTTCCATCCTCCTCAGCAGCAGTGCTTTGGCCTTACTGGAGCCAAGGAACTCAAGCTGTGTGATCTCTCCCTTCCTGTTTCTTTTGCCTGACGCAATGTAGTAGAGTTGTTTGATGTCCAGAGTGAAGGATACAGAAACTCCAGCTTGCTGAATTCACCACTTACTTCCTTTATTGTGTTCCCTACTAGGAAGCTGTGAGAATCAAATTTGTTGTTGTTGTGGTGGTTTGTTTTTTTTTTTTTGATTTGTTTGCAAGTTAACTGATATCCAAGATGTATTTGAAATGCCTAGCAGCTTTTTTCTCTTCTGTATCAAGAAAGATATATTATACCTCCAGAGGCTGTCTTTTTGATTTTATGCTTTTATGACACTTTGGGATAACTAAATGTTTTCAAAAACATTTGCATGTCTTCATCCTGGTTCATCCTTTAGTTGAACCATTTTACAGGTGAGCACCAGGTGGAAGTGGCATCTGCAAAATACTTAATGTATATTCACCACATATTTCCTGCTTAGTTTCATTGCAGGAAAATATTTCTGTCTCTGTAATATCTAGGAGTTTCTCTGTGCCCTTCTCAGAGTCCAAATTATTGTCTCCATCTACCAGTACTGTTAAGTGCTCTGAGTTCCTTGTACTAGTGAATAATGCATTTGACCGATCCTGCCCCACCCATCAAATTCTGTATCTCAGCCAAAGAGCCCATGGGTATATGTAGCAGGACATGGCTGCAAATATTTTCATTATCACTGTTCTCATTTGCCATCTGTGACCACAATCATCTTTGTGACAACTCAATGTAATTCCTTCACTAAATAGAAAACTGTATCTTCAGGTTGAGAATAAGCAACAACACTGTAGATGTATGAAATTGAAGAATCAGTGTATGAATTGCCTTATGCATTTTTAATCCCATTCTGCAACAGTGAACAGGCTGGTCTACAAAATCTAAACCTAATTGCTTTGTGATGTTTGGCATTGTCAACATGTTTTACTTGCACTCCAACTCAAAGCTCCAAAAACACCTCCATGTTCCTCCTCTTGAAGCCACTGTACTCCTGCCTTCAGGTTTAATATCTCTCAGGGAGCTAGTTTTAAATGTAGGTGATATAAAATGGAGCACTACATCAGCAGACCTTCAGCTCCTCAATTTGTACCAGCATCTCCATTAGCTTTAGGAACGAGATGCCTAGACTGGCCAGTATAAATCATAAAATCATAGAATGGTTTAGGTTGGAAGGAACCTCAAAGATCATCTAGTTCCAAGCCCCCACCATAGGCAGGGACACCTCCAATATTGGATATCTGTGCCTTGTGACTGTATGCAGTATAGAAACAGTGCATATAACACAATTCTGTGCAAGAAGGGCTGGCTTGTTGTACTCTGACATGGCATTTACATGGCACATCAACTGCTTATATTGCAAGAACAATATAATAGCTGACTTGTTTGTCTGCTTGCCTCAGCAGTATCTTACCTTGTGGTGGTAAGTTTGGATCAAACTTTAGATAGCATTTGCATTATAGTTATGAAATCTAAATAGGGTCCTGAAGCATTTTTCATTGTACATTTTCAGATCCTTTTTTTTTTCCTTATGTCAAGCAAAAAATAAATTGGTTTGACATTTCCAGAAAGTCATTTTAAAGCTAGACAGAAAAATAAGAGAGAATATTTGATCCTGTTTCTTGGATGAAGATCTATTGCATGAGCTTGAATACTTCTATGGGTGTGATTTTGGTTCAGATTCTTTTGGCACTAATACTGAAACGATGTGGATTGTTCTTAGAATATTCTAAATGATGCATCCTTTGCTGCTTCATGCCTCTTTTGTTTTTATAGACCTGACCTTCCATCCTTTTCCCTCTTGATACTAAACAAAGCATTTGTAGCACATTTTGCATGTTACTAGGAAGAAATTAATGGTGATTATAGCTGATGTAAAGAAATTAAACCTTTGTCTTGGTGCCTGCAATTCTTCGTTACTCTTTGTCATACCCTGTTGCTGCACAGTCCTTATTGTAGGCTGCTTAACCTACCTACAAATCTTATTTCCATCAACTTCTTTATTTGATTTCATGGTGTTTGTACAGATATATTAGGACAGGGAAGTCTCAATAACTACTGTAGAGATAATTTGGAAGCTATTGAGCTTTTTTTTTTTTTTTTTTTTCCTTTTTAAACTGGGGCTTGCATCAGTCCTGCAGTTACAGTCCAGTTTCCCTGTGTGATGAAAACAAAGCATCCCTGACAGGTACAGGTTTAGGTCTTAAGATTTTGCTGCTGTGAAAGAAAGGTCTCATTGCAGAATCTTGTTGGTGCTTTGCTTGGTAGAGTTCACTCAAGTACTGTTGCAAAATTCAGCTGAACTGAACTGTGATGTTCTGTCAGACTTATCTTTGGCATGTGTTCCATTTTGGAAACTTAAGGGGGAAAACAACGTTGATAAAGTACAAGCCTTGACATGGACTATGCAGAGCAAAAGTTGGAATATTCAAAGGAAATACCTAGTGAGAGCTTTCCAACATGAAAGGAAAAGTAAGAGCTGTTTCAGAGTCTTAAGGCAAACTACAGAATTCTTTTGTATCTTTTGGAGGGTTATGGATGAGATGACTCTCAGTGCAGCATGGTATCTTGTGGAAATATAAATAAAATGGGAGAGATTTGAATACTCCCACATCTGTCTGGTTAGTGCTCATGGCCTTTGTACAAGAACTTCAATAACTGTCAGGAGTGTTGTCATAACTAAAATAAAGAACCACAGATGTGATGATACAGTATTAGATGTTAGAAAAAAAAGATGACTTTTAAGATTTTATTCTCCATAGCCAAGTTGGACATGGTTTGACTAAATGATGCACGATAGACCACAAAGGGATGGTCCATGCAGAGAAGATAATGTCTAGCAAAGGAGAGGCACATGAAGGCAGTAGAAATAGTATATGTGCAGAGAAACCTTGGGAAATAATGAGACTGAACATATTTCTGTAGCAAGTAGCTTAACTGTGTTCTGCTCAAGTACCAAATACCTGCAATAGTGTTTGACCAATACAGTGTGAAAGAGTATAATATCCTTTACTTGACAGATAATAATTTCTATATATTTTCACATTTCTTTGTGAGCAGAAACCATTTCAGGTTTGTAAATGGTTTACTTTACTACATCAGTGTTCACCAAAATCAGCTTTCATCACTAATTAGAAAATCTCCAATTGAGCTCTTCATTTCTTTCAATCTTCATTTGAAACTAAGGAGTTCTTATAGTGTTGTCCCCATTAGCTTCCTACAAAGTGAGTAGGGTCTTGGCATTGCAATTTTCCATCTGTTCCTTCCATGCAAATGCAGCGGTTTCAAAATCCATGACAAGCTGGACCTACTTTACATTCTGCTCACAAATGCCTCAGTAATGCCATTAAAATGATGTGGAAAAAACGCTCTGACTTCTTTTCATGCTGATGCAGAATAATGCTCTGTAAGTCCAAAACGTTTGGATACTGCCTGAGGTTAGGAAGACCATTATGGCCATGGTGCCAGACCTGCAAGCCATAGCATTTCACATAGTGATTTCCATATGGAGTCTGAAAATTAGGAAATATTTAAAGGAAAACACATTCTAGTTTTGAAATGCTCCAACATAGTTCCTCTAAAAGAGATCTCTTGAGACGGCTTTATCAAAAGGTACAAATTGGGGACCTTTATGTGAATTTTAATAATATAGAATGTTAATAACTTTTTTGATGCAATTTGTGCTCTGTAATAAGGTGGTGACACAAAACCCAGGACAGAGTAACCTTTAAAATCAGAAAACTCTGAGCTTCAAAATAATTAATCTGTATCGCTACTGTTCAAAGTAAGAATGAAGGGTGACTGGAAGCAACTGGCACCCCCTTTGTCAAGGCAAAAATGGCTCTGAACCTAGAGAAGAGAACGAGGCAGTTGACACAGTTAAAAATTCAATCCTTCCTTAAGTTGTGCAACAGTGATACAATTGTGGGTATATTTCTACCAGAAGTCCTCAGGAGATTGACATCAGAAATATTATGTGAGATTATTTTTGGTGGGCTCATGTTTTGGGTGCATAATGCCAAAAAATTTAAACAGAGAGGTTTTCTGATTATTTAGGATTGTTAGACCTGTAGATTTATCATCTTCTTATCAAACTTGAGGATGGCATTTTCAGTGATGAGTACAGAGACTAGTTCTGGATAGACAGATGTTCAAATTTGCCATCCTTTTCTACTACAAGTTGTAACACAATGCTGCCTTCACAGACAAAGAAGCCACCTTTTGCCCATGAGTGTATCAGACTTGTATTGAATGAACTAGAAACTACATCCCCAAAACCATGGAAGGAATTTGACTGTGAGTGTTGTCTGTATTAGCCACTGTCCAAAGTTCAGCCATTTCCAGTATATGATCAGGCACTCAGTTCCTTCTCTCTGCAGAACAAAGCCTATTAGGAAGAAGACAGAAGCTGACAGGAGATAATCCACCTACAAGTGCCTTCCAGCTGAAGGCTAACTTCAGCTTAACTGTTTTTCTCATGGTTCCTTTAGGATGAGTCAGCAGAGGAAATGGAGGAGAGAAAATGTGCATCAGAAGACATAACCCATTGTGACTCTCTAGTGTTACAGAATCGTATCATATTGTCTTTGCCTGTTAAAAATGTCATTTGATTTTGGATGTCTAGGATTGGGAAATGCAACAGCAAATGCTCTCTCTGTCCAGTAACAGTATTATCAAGTGCTATGGGTGAATGAATGCTTGTAGATGGGTGAATGAATTCCCAGTCCCTTAGAAGTCACTAGCAGCTTTGTCCTGATCTGGGGCTCTTATCAGAAACAACTAACTTTAGTAGAGGTCTGAGTCTTTAACTTTTTACTGCCTTGAGGGACTTCTGTGAGTGGCTTTATATTCTATACTGAACAATGACAGACACAAGTTCAGTTGCAGATTTCTAAATTTTAGTTCAATGCATGTAAAAGTCCTTCTTGAAATGTGATTCTACCGTTTACAGTTTAATTTAGCTAAATTAAATTTTATTTGAAAATTAGAAGTAAATGTATTAGCAGAATCTAGAACAAGAATTATTTTTATAATCCAAAAGGCTAATGATGCTTATTGAATTTTGGATTGAGCACTTAATTTCTGTTCAGGTTTCTTTGTGGGAGACAGTGCTGGGTTTTTTTAAAGCCTTTCCATGATGCCTTCTATGCTGGCCGTGACTCCAGAATTCCCCTGAGAGTACTTATATGGAAGTTTTAAAGCCAAATGCATCCAAATTTCGCCATAGCAGGATTGTTTGGCACTCCTGGAAAAGGGCTGTGAGCCTGAATGGGGAAACTACCCACTCATCTCTGGCAAACTGATTGATTTGCAGATTATGCTTCTGAACTCTGGTCATCTTTTTTCTTACCCTTGCCTATGTTGGGCAAAAGCAGAGTCTGCCCTTTGCCTAATGTACCACTAAGTAACACGATTTCTGAGAGAGATTATGTTAGTTTGCAATGGTTGAAAGAGATTCTTTTGGCTCCTTCCACACAAAATTGGTCAGGGTAACACTGGATGTAGAAGTTTAGTAGGACTTTTCCATCTTTGCTTTTGCTAAGCAAATACTATTCTACAATGGAGGACATGGCCCTTTCTTTGGGGACAGCTATGGAACTCATTAAGTTATTCATCACTGTAATAATTTCTGATGAAGTCCCACAGACTATGTATAAGTTACTTAAATATGTGTTGTGTAATTACACACTGTGCTAAGAAAGAAGGAAAGGAATAAGACTTGCTTTCTCCTCTCTCAATTTAAAATGTTGTGATGCCTTTTTTAATTTCCTAAGGTGGTGCATATTTCCCCCTTCTTTCTTTGCTTAAAAAGCTTCACTGTATCCTGGTGAAGGTTTGGATGTCTTTTCATTAATAAAGAGGCTTCCCCCTTTTAAGGCTTCCTGGGAACCGCAAGGCATTTTCTCATGAATTTTTGTGTCATGACATTTGACAACATAAAAAAATATATGTATAAAAAAGCCATGTGTTCCTTGGCTTCACCCATGATGGCTCGTTACCATATTTGTTTATTGGCTTGGAAAGCTGCTTAAAGGACATAACAAGATCACAGAAATCCCCTTTGTCAGGCGACTTCTGGGAAGAAGTTCTTCCTAAGTGGAATTCCTCAGAATAATTTGAAATAGAAAAATTCCTTCAGAGATCACCCTTTTCAATAGAGCTCGTTTATTGTCATGGGAAATAAAAGTGATTGTCCTGTAATATCTCCTCCTTCATTGCAAGTGCACTCAATACAACCCCAATCATTACATATTCATATGCTTCATCCAGTTGCCTTTTAGAGTTCCATAAGAAACAAATTGAAGTAAATGCTAGGTTTTTCCCAAACAGCATCATGCCAAGATGTTTAGGCCCTAATTCCCCCCACATTACACAACTGTTAATTGAGAAAGATCAGCAGCAGACAGTTCCCAATGGGAGATTGAATCCTCACTTCTTGTAGCAGCACGTATGATGGTTCACGGACTCTCCGTTTTCAATATTTGGCAGTTCCCAAGTAGTCGCTGGGCTAGGAAGAACTATAACTGATTACCAACCTCAAGGGTTTAAGCAAGTATGCCTGCAACATCTATTTGTGGAAAGAAAAACTCTTTGCATTCTTACAACACCAAGTCCTGGGAACAACTACAGATTTAAGAGATCTATACCAGCACGTCCCTGTGCATCATAGACACAGGATGTTCCTGCACTTTGTGTCAGGCTGAAGTATTGAATCTATGGCTCTTGTGTACTGTTGTCACTAAGCTCCTAGTACAGGCTGCTGTAACTGTATGCTTGAAAGCATCAAGATGATAATCTGAAGGAAAGAAAAGACCTTCTTGTTAAGCTGCAGAGAGGAATAGCAGGTTGTGCTGGTACTACAAAGGCTGAGGAAAAAGAAAAAGAGTGAGTCTGACAAAGCCCAGGGTTTTGTAATGAGGTAGATTTGATGGCTCAGTTTTTGATCTAAAGTAGATTAATAGAAAAATGAAGATGGTTATTCTGCACCTGGTTGAACCTATGATGTCTCCCAATATCAGATCCTGACCTGAAGTTTCCATCTATGATTTAATGTAATCTCCAGCTTTGTAGAAGTTGCACAGACCAGTAGAGTATTGGAAGAAATGACAAAGTTTACGGAAATTGTGTATGTGTGTAGAGTAATTCTGGGGATAAATTCTCTCTCAGTTTTGCTTCAGGTCTTCAGATTTACTTGTCTGTTAGCAGCTGTTCTCACAACCTTTCCTGTGATTGTGCTTGTGATGCTTTCAGACTCTTTGTGATACTACTGCAGTAGCTGGCGCATAGTGTTGTGTACCAAACCCATACCAATCTCTGTGCAGACCTAATGCCCATGTCCTTACTGGAGGAATTAACCTCAATCTGTTCATGTGAGAGTGGAATTTGGCTCCTTGGGGCTCCCTGATTTAGCTTTATTTTGCTTACCCTTTGTTTTGCCAGTGGTGTAAAGTATAAATGGGAATTAGGCCTGCAGAAACCAGCTGAAAGTTAGAAACAAAACAAAATCATAACTTTTCTAAATTGTAGTCATATTTTTCTGTCTTACTGTGAAAGAAAATCTTTGAGAGCTGGTTGACTTCTGTTTAATTATTCAACTCTAAGCTCTGAATAACCAAGTGGAATAAAAAAAAAAAATAAAAAAAAAAGTTTATTGAAGTGCACATTTTTCTTAGAGGAATGGAATACATCACAAGATACAGATGTAAGCCATTCTTCCAAAGTGTGATAGTCCATGTCTAAAAGAATTTGCACTTAAAATTAATCAATCTTCTCTAATAGATGAATGTGAGCTTTGATATTGATGGTCTAATCTGTTCCTTAGCTTCACTGATAGAAGCCAAATGAAAAACAGGCAAAAAATCTTCACTAGAAGCAAGTCCATCTAGAGCTGTGAGGTAACAAGAATAGTTTTCATAGCAGAAGGCCTTCTAGGACATGAAGAGGTAGTTTGTCTTTGCACCAAATTTTAGAGTAATCAAAAACCTTTCCTCTCCTAGTAAGAAGACTGGACAACAATATTACCACTCACTGTTCTTAGGAATTATGGCCACAACCTCTAGGGACTAATATGTGTTTAACATAAGGGTTTAACACAAACCTGTTTTGTGATGATATATAGGAGGGCGAGGGCTGTACACATCAGCATCAGCCTTGCTTCCACTTCATTTCCTCAGAATGATTATTTTTTGGCTAAGCAATGATTTGTGTTCTTTTAACTGAAATGTGGGCATGCAGATCTTTCCTTCCAAGCTTCTGTTACACTTCCAGGACATCCCTGGTCTGGAATTTATCACCATTTCAATAACCACAGGATAAAATTGCTCACAATTGGTATTTTTTTTTTTTTTGCATTCACTTAGATCTTATTTTATGTCTGCTACTCTTGAATGCCTATTGGCTGTTTTCCATTATTCATGTTGAGATGACAAAAGAAAAGAGAACAGCTATTTAAATCAGTAAATAAAGCATGAGTCAGGTTGCAGAAGATGGAGGCGGCAGAAGGGAGGCGACACTGTCTAAAAGCAGCAAGCTGAAAAGAGGGATTGCTTTGATACAGTGCATAATCATTTGGTAGTTCTTGTTCCTCATATATTTCTGAGGCCCAAGATGATGTAGGATTCTATTTCTAAGGCTAATGACGCTGTTCACAATTAAAAGAGCAGGGATGCAAGAGAAATGTTTATAAAGTCAGGGTACAAGCCAAGTGGTTTATGGGACAGCATAAGGAGCAATGTGGGTCCCTCTCAACACTTTTTCAATATTTACCTCGTCTGGAATATCCTGTACCTTCTCCTGAAGTGTTTGTTGGTCATGGTGTAATCATGCCAGGTAGATCACTGGTCCGGTCTGCAATTGTCTATTTATGTGAACCACTATTTAGGGTCTGTTTTCAGCTTAAATGAATTGGAACAAAACTGTTATTTTGGTTTTAGAATGAAAGATTATGAACAGACTAATTTGTTCTGTCTGCTTAACCTAATCTGTTGGACTGCCCATAACAAGACAGTTTGAACAGCAGAGAAATGGTAATACCCATACTGTTGCCTGCCCTTCTGGACAGAGGACTCATTTAGATTAATACCTTAGTGCTAGACAGACCAATTAATCAAGGAAAGGAGAGGATTCTGGTTCTCTCTGTAGCACACAGAGTTCATTTTACTACATGCACAGTCTACATCCATCCAGGAAACAATTGTGGAACCTGGAACTGTCCTAAGCAAACCAGATCTGGTCATATTAAACTCTAATACTGAGTTTTTCCACTGTAACTTAATTCCACTTCAGCTTGCCAGAAGTTTCAATCATTGGTTGATTGTTTTTCTGCATTTATTCTGCAGTGCTCTTGACCATAATAAAGTGTAATTTAAAAATACATGAATATGAAGGAGCAGAGGATTATAAACCAAGGTGGTATCTGTATAGTATGGCCAGGGATCTCAAGCCATTTTACAACCATTAGTGAGGGCTACCTGACACAGAATTCATAGGGTGGGAAATAATTACTGCAAAGAACTACTGCAGTGGTTAGCTGCACTGCAAAAATAAATGTCTCTTTAGTTTGTGGTAAAGGAAGATGAATAAACTTTTTGCACATGTGGGATAATTTTTAGGGTCCCTCTGCCTGCTAGCCAGTCTTAGGTCAAAATCAGATTTCCCATCTGCTAGTGCTTGGTTCAAGAAGTACAGGGAGCTAATTTAGCTCAAAGATGTCTGGGTAAATCTCTAGGAAGGAAGTTTGCAGACAGGAAGGAGGGGTGTGGATGGGAAAGGCTTGCCCCGTGCTGGGCTGCATTGAATGCGGTCTCAAATCAGAGCACATGGATAAGAAGGAATTTAGAAATTAATGTACAATCTTGAGAATTAAATTCTCTATCAAGCGACCTTCAAGTCTGGCAGTTGTTCTGAAGCTGATAAGGAGGGGACCTGCTGAAACATTCCCATGGAACGCTCTTGTCCCTGGCTGGCATTACAGCAAGCTGCAGAGCATGAATCAGATTCTAATTCTGTCACCCAGTGATAGGGCCTGAGAGGCGCTGGCCTGTGTGCTCACTGAACAGTATGCTCTGTTGAGTTATGGGAATCGCGGAGTCCCTTTTTCTACTTTCCTCTTTTTTTTTTTTTCCTTCAGCCTGTTTTTCCCACACTGCCTCCTGTCCTTTTCATTCCAAAGCATGCAGTGCATAAATACATATGTGCATTAGCTCATGTGTATAGTATATCAAAGTGCATTTTAAAATGACTTAGCATAACAGTGTTATCATACAAAGTAGAAGCAGCCCAATACCACATAACATATTGACTGTGTTTTTGACAGTTGGGCTCCAAGCATAACAAAATCATATGTCTTGTTCTATGGGTGGGCAAATCTTAACAAAACTCAGCTTGCAAAGAGGCTGACTTAAAAGTGAATCTCCTCCCTCTTCTCCCTTCCCCTTATTTTTTCAATGTACTCAAGTTCAGTGTCATCATGCAAGCCAGCCTTTTATCATGTGTGACAACATAAACAAACATCAGTGTGGTGGCAGTGAGTAAAAATGCACAAGAAATAATTTGGTTTACTTTAACTTCACAGAAACTAAACTGTGTGAAATTGAAAATGTTCAATTTACTCTGCCTCAAGTCAAATGCCAGAGACACGTTAAAACATCTGTTTGCGCTTACAGCATGATTAACTTTGCCAATGATAAAATGGATTTTAATATGATAATTTGAGTACCCAAAGAGATGGTATTAAATAGTTTGCTATTTTTGCCCCAGGTCATTAATCATTTGAGTCTTAACCTGAAGCTCCCTGAAGTCAAAAGGTGTCTTGTTGCTGTCAGGCTTTAGGTTAGGTACATTTCTTCCTGGGGGCTATATAAATATGCTCAAACACCTCGTTGTTAACACAGCAGTTCTGTTGGGTAAGGATTCACGCTAAACAGATTTTCTGGTGAGATTCCAGCACTGTTGACTTGCTGTGTTTTAAATGAAGAAGCCATGGCATGTTGTCTTACTTTACATGAAAATATGCAAGGACTTCTTATGAGAGTGACTGTAAAAATAGCTTTTCAAATTTCCTGATTGTGCTGGAACAACAATTAATAGAGCCTCAGATCCCTCTGTAATGCCAACTGAGAACTTGTTGTGACAGATTACTGTCACTGTTCTCACATATTAGAAAAGTCAGGTACAGTTTTTTGTTCTTCCACAAATCTCTAGATTTTGTCAGCTTGTGCTGTGGGCACATTCTTGATTGATTTTGCTACTCTTGCTAACAGTTTCTGAAATCTCTGTCCTACATATCCATACTTTGAGGTAGGACTGAGGTTTTCTCTAAACAGGAATAATTAATTTGCATCTTTCTTTTACCTAGTTATACATTTTGTGCAAACTGTGAGAACAATGTAGATCTTGCTCTTGTATTAAATTAAAATTAAGAAAGAAGTTCAAAATTTGGGAGATATAAAGTTCATTTCCTTAAGATACCAGTCTGGAAATGCCTTCATAAAAGGCCTTCCTGCAACTATGCTTGCTTCAGCCTGTTCTTCTGTTCTGGATGAAAGATGGTGTATGACATCTCGTACCTGGTTCTGAAGGCATTTTGGATTAGCAGTGAATCATTATGTTATAATGGGAACATATAGCTTAATATTAGGTTGTTGAGACAGGTTTTGGATAGCAGTGTCTGGTAGAGATGCTGTTTGTAATAATAACCTAGCACCTAGATGCTGCACCAATAATAATAGCTCTTTAGGCTATAATGAGAGCATTAAGCTAATGTTATGAAAGGAAAGCTTTTCATAAACATTTAGTAAGTAGTTTTAAAATAATTTCTCTCTATCCAAGACTTTTCCTGGTCCGGTGGTCTCCAACTAGCAGAGCTCTGGTGAATTTCCCAAATGCTTTAGTGTGATGGTACAAAACTTAAAGGCCTGAGAGAGCAGAGTATCACAGGTATATTTTAGGGCTTTTTTTTTTTTTTTTTTTTTTTTTTTTTGGCAGCAGTGTGTCCATATAAAACACAGAATATAACAGTGTAGTTCAATAACCTGGATCTGTTATTCATAGTGATATTCAAAGGTTTTAATGCCAGTGGGGACACTGGGAACTCAATTCTGAATGCAGTGCAGAAAAAGAATTTCTGATTATTTGGGATGGGACTGTACAATCAGCTTGAGCTGAACTATCAACTTCAGAAATGCATCCAAAGTTCCCCTAAGGACTTTCAGTGGCTGAAGAATCTCCAGGCAAATTGTTACTGTCTAGTAATATACTATACATTAGTTTTATCTCCCTTCCAATTGTGAAGATTTTTTTTTTCTCCTGTAACCACATATATGGCATTAAACTTTTTCTACTCTTTGGAAAATTCATTAGCAGAATTCATATGGATGTGAATTTCATGAATAAGTATTTCCTGAATAGTTTACAGAATTTTATTTTAATGAATAGGTTGTTTACAGCCTCTGAATTTTGATTTTTAACGTACAATTTCAATAGGCTAAAGCCCTCTATATTTTTTAATGATTTCTAAATAGTATTCTATTACTCTAAAATGAAATTTAAAAATGAATAATATTACTATAACATGAAATAAATAATAGTTGCTCTGAAAAGTTAGTGTTGATCTGAGTAAAAAGTTTAGAAAGATCCATCACTTGTATAAGCACAAATAAAATGACGCCTATAAAACAAGCTAATGTAAGACCAAAAGAAATCCAGATGAGTCTCTCCACAGACCTCAGGTAACTGAATCAGTTCTCTGATAAAGATACATAACAATAAATAATATGACATTAAAAAGTCTGGTGAATTCAATGCCCTTACTAATCAATACATTCCATATCTACTTCTATTGACTGCTCTCTGTGACCACTTGTAACACAGAACTGAAGTTCATATGACACCATGACTTCAGGCCATCTTCCAGGCTCATCCTATGGATAAGCTTTTTTCCTAGCTGGAGACTGCCGGCAAGGCCCTTAGTCCTGCTTTAGCAGGATAAGTGCCAAGCACTCTTTTGGTTTGACTGTGAAGTGATCTTTACAGGACCTGAGATGGGGAAGCCTCATACAAGCTCCGTAGCGAAAACCACGGAAATCAGATTTTGAGCAGACTAAAACATTAAAAGGGAATGATCTGGACATAAATTGTTTTCATTTTTTCCATCCTCCCATTTTTAACATGAAGCATCCCTTCTTTATTCCCCACATATTTTCACAGGGAAATACCTCACTAAGCAATTACAGGATTTTCTCCAGCATACAGGGATCTTACAGTGTGATGTTTTTCATCTGGCATGTCTTTATTACTTTCATTGTGAGCTCTTCTACTGAATAGGGGGCAGACATTACTCAGAATGAGAGTGGAGACTGTCTGTTTTTGAGTACTGAAGCTTTATTTAAAATGCATGCTTTGCCAGTGAAGCTCGTGTTATAGTGCAACTCCAGCCTTTCAAACGTCTTACAAGACTGTAGTATCTGTGGATCCTTTGTCTTCCAACAGGCACTAATGTTAGTTGTTTGGTTGGGTTTTTTTTTCCTGCTAAGTACACCATGAACAAGTGAAAGAGAAAGAGGGAGACCCTCACAACTGAATCAACTTACCTGCTGCTCTTATAGTACACAAAATTCAGGTTACCACCTAATGTTTGACAGAACAGGAGACACTTCTTTTTTCTTTAAACGAATTTTCTTATTCTATTAGAACAGATATAAATGAAAAAGTTGTAACTAAATAAACTTTAAAATCATTTTGTATCATTTCCACATCTGTTGACCTGGAGGAGTTTTTGCCTTAGCTGCATAGTTGTTAGTACAGGCCATGCCCACGCTAAGGGAGTGGTTGTCAGTTAAAGAGAGGCAACCCAAAAGGTTTTCTTCAGTCATGTCACTTCTTATCACCAGGGCACATTCAGACTTGGTGTTTTACTTTGTCACAGCCACGAAGATGTGCCATTCAGAAAAAAAAAAATGTTGTCTACATTAAAGAAAACCAGGATGCATTATAGGGAGAAGAGGAAATTGGTGCTAAATCTATTTGCTGGAGTCCCTGCTGGGACAATCTGGCAGTAAAAAGTAGTCTATAAATGGAGAGAAAGTATCATGAAGGTCAAAGTCAAAATATACGGATAGAACTGTTAACACTCTTCCCTCTGTCTTTTGGTGGTTGTTTTTGTTTTGGTGATTATTTTTTTTTCTTGTTGGTGGTTTTTGTGTGTGGACTGTTGCAATTTTTTTTTTTTTTAATTTGATGCGTTTTTAAGACAGACCCCAAGTACAAAGTGCTGTTACCACTGGAGTTGCTCAATTCATGCATGCTGAACTTTGCTCTTATTTCTTGTGAAAGAATTCTTCTGCAACCAATATTTATTTGTAGCTAGAATAAGTGCAACTCATAGGAGGGTGTACATACCGTAGTGAAAAAATAAGCAAAATTAAAGTGGTAGTTGTCTCAATTAGTTTTCAAATGCTTGATGTTGAAGCTCTGTAATTGATCCAAGGCTGGCTACAGCACATGCTTAGGACAATGTGCGTCTCCGTTTGCCTTACACTTGTGCTTTACATTCCATCTAGAGCAACAATATTACGTTACCAACAGTGATTATGACAAGAATAATAATGATAATCACACCAGATTCTGTATTTTAGTACTTTGACTTTTGCCTGACAGCACCAAGCAATGCAATGCATGGTGCTCTTTGTGTATCTGGTATTTTGCTTGCTCTGTGGTGTCATATTTTTAGTGAATCAGTTGAGGTTTGCATGAATCTCTAGCTGCCAATAGCCAATGATTTATTTTTGATTCAAAGCTCTTTAAAGTTTATGAAAAAACTTTCCTGCCATTGGTCTGGTTGCACACAAACAAGTCTTTCATGAAGGCACTAGCTATCGGAGGTTTTCTGGCAAAATAGGGAGTGAATTTTAGGGTATTTCATTCTAAAGCTGAGGACTTGGATCAGTTATAGCATTTTAGAAGGTGGCTGTCATATTCATGCAGGTTTGAACTGTGTGTGTCCTTTTCAGAATACTTGGGTTCCATCAGTGTTTTTGCCTGTGATTGATCTCAGATAAGTCACTTCATCCAGGTGACTGATATTGCTTGTATAGGATTGATGAACCTTTTCCGTAAAATGCACTGAAGCCTTTCACACAGAAATGCTGTCTAGGAGATAGGCAGCCTGAAAACCAAAGGACGGAATTCAGAATTCACTGGGAGACAGCACTTCTAATTCTCAGAGACCAGTGAAAAAGGCAATGTCTAATAAAAATCACAAGTTTCAGAACTTGGATTTAGCTTAGGCTACAGTGATTCATGGTTTAAGGTTCCTGGCTCAGTCCTTGATGTTAGCCATCATGATAGACATCATGCTGCTTAATACTACAACTGGTCTTCATTTTGCTTGGCAAAATACCACATGTTGCAAGCAATTTTCATGTGGCCACTTCACTACTGAGTTACCAGACAAAGTACAAGTTAAGAGTTTTATAAATGATATTTAAGAATGTCAGAGCAATACAAAGGAAATGCAGTGCTGACTTTAATTTATATTTGTTAACTCTGAGATGCAAGGAACTGTTTTTTTTGTTGTTTTTTTTTTTTTTTACACTAAACTGAACAATTTGAAGGGCTAGCAAGGAGTGAAGCTTACAAGATACAAATGGGTGTGTGGGGTGTTATCAGGTTTTATTGCTGCCCAGTAAAGATGATCATGTTACTTCCAAGAGATGTTATGTAGAGCAGGTTTTCATGCAAACAGCAGTGGAAGTGTTATACCTTGTCATACATGTTGTATGCTTTCCTCATGTTTTACGCTTGTGGTACCTCCTTGCCTTGTCATTGGGACCTTTTCTGAGGGACTCCTCCTTTTCTTTTCCATTTATTATGGAAACATTATTACTGGCAAGCGTATCATTAGCACTGCCCAAATTCAATTTTTTTTTTAAGGTTTCTTTGATAAAGATATTTATGCACTGGCTATTCTCATATTTTCTATTGTTTTTGCTGGAGATGCAGCTGAATTCAAACTGCGAAGCTAAATATTTCTGAACTTAACGTTTTTATGCTTCATTATGTCATGTTTAGAATGACTTGTGTGTGTCGTCATCCTAAGTGCTTAAAAAGCCTCTCAAATGACTTTTCTTGTGAAGCCACCTGAATGTGGACTCCATGTATCAGATTGACAGCAGACTCCCTTCCCCTGTGAAGGTTGGGTAATCGAGGCTGCCCTGTGCAGTGTGCAGTTTAGCATTAACACAGCGTGAAAATCCCAGCAGAGCAGTCCATCTCAGGATTTTAGTACTTTTTCCTCCTGCTCAGCTACTCTTCTTCCAGAAAGCCAGCTGCCTTCAGCCTTCTCTATGACCAGGTCCCTTCCCCATGGAGAAAGCTTTGGAAAACCTAGCTTGCTATTCTCCAACATTAGTTTTCTTCCTTACTAATGGAACACAGAGTAACAGTGCACTGGATTTCATAAACTTGGTTTTGGCTGTTGGAAAACTTGACTTAGTTTCATTTTGGTTTGGCTAAAAACCTTTCCCTCCTCCAATCAATGAACAAGAGACTTGTCCTGGGATGTCTCACTCCCATCTCAGTGGGAGAGCTAACTTGGGTCTGTTGTTATGTTCACTGGTGTAGGAGAGGGGAAAGCTATGTATTGCAATTCTCTTTCCATTACAGACTTCAAGGGTGTGATTTGTTCTCTCTCTCTTTCTTGGAAACCAAAGTGTTCATCTCTGCTTTTCATTGGGGAAAGTATCTTATAGTAAATATTTCTGAGCTCTTTCAGTGAAGTGTTTGAACTTGGATAGATTAGAGCTTTTTGTGTTCCTTACCCATGCTTGACATCACTTTGGCAATACAAACCACTTCAGCCAGCCTGTAAGAGAGTCCGCAGAGAATTCATGCCAGAACGTTATGCTACTCTACTCTCCACTTTATGATTCCTCCCGACAAGATTCATGTTAGGAAAACCTTATTCCAGTTTCTTTGTAGCTAACAGGGTTTTGGTATTTTTCCTTGCGTTTTAACAATGTCAGAACAAGCATTTAATGTATAAGTTAGGATCTTCTACATGTCTTGGGGCTGCATCATAAAGAATGCAAAAAAAAAAAAAAAGCAGTAAAAGTAGAAAAAAAGCTTCTATTTTTTTGGAGAATGTTGTAGTTCTAAATATGTCAATTTCCTTAACCTGGCATGTGCTGCTTTCACCAAAGTATCTTCATTTTGCAGAAAAGCATTACCTCCAAAGTATTAAAATACAGAAAGAAGATGAAAAGAAGTTAATGTATGGTTAACTGAGGGATTTTGTGGTTTGGGTTTTTGTTGGTTTTTTTTGGTTGGTGTTTTGGTTTGTTTTTTTTTTTAACTCTTTAAGGTCAGGAGTACTGGCATAGTTTAACACAATTAAGTTCAGTAAGGTAGGTGATTCATAGACTAAAATGCTGTACATCTCTAATAGTTTCCAACCTTGTATCCCTGATCAGCAACTGTTTTCAGAGATTTGAGTAAAACTGTTTTGAAATCAAGCCCAGAAGTTATAGGCATTGACCGTTCTGGACAAGAACTCGGTGAAATTGCCATGACTGGTGATCTATAAATAAAGCATTCTGCCAGTAATCCTCTTTTACTTGTTTACATACAGATCTGAACTTCAGTACCACATGAAATTTACCATGTTTTTTAACATGGACAGTTTTTAAGCTTGGAATTAAGCTATGATACTTAAACCTGAGTGGAAACTTTCTCAGAATACCGAAAATATGAACATGCTTTTCATATTGATGGTTTTAACTATTAAAATCACAGCCATACCACCTTGAGTAATGCCTAATAGGTCTGAAAGCTTAACAGTGATGGATCCAAAGATTGCTGTTGTGGAGGTTCCAGAGAACACAAACATTTTGCAAGAATACTAATAACGCAATCCTGTGTCTCTTTGTCTGTTTTTCATGATTTCATGTGACTTTGAGACTACTTCAGTAGAATAAATTATCTGGTGAATTGAATGAATTTATTCTCTTGTGGGGAGAAGAAAGGTGGTTGATGGTGGTGTGGCAAGCCAGGTTCTAACATAGTGATGATCCCTGCCTGTCTCAAGTGAAATTTTTCTCAGGCTAAGTTTCCGAGGCAGTTGCTACTTGGACTTAAGATTTTCAGTTCTGTCTGTCCGCTAATGAACATCAACAGGACCTCTGCTTGACTTTCAGTGTTTGCAAGAGCCCGAGCTGATATTTTGGGTGACCTAAATACCTCTGGAAATCTACCCATGCACTGTTACAAACTGCTCAGAAGTATGTGCAACTTTTGGAGCAGTGCTGCAAGACAGGCACCATGTTTTCACCCAGGAGACTGCTCCATTTCCGTGGTGGGTGAAGTAGCTTAAATAAATAGTCTGCCAATTTGTTAAGCATGAGGGATCCATAAAAATGAAAGTTATTATTGCAACAGCAATTTTCCCACAGCAAAACCAAAACAGAATGGAGTTTCATCCATAAAAATATTGCAAGTGAACCACTTGTTTGCTTCTTACCTCTGTTAGCCTGTTTTATATAAGCTGATGTTCTACTTCTCCTTTATGAGGAGTTAGACGAGTAGCACAGACATGTTGATCCTTGCATCTACAGAAGAATTATATGAGCTAAACACATGTTCTGCCATTGGCACATTACTGTTACCCTGCCAAAACCCTTCTCCGTGCTTGGCTTCTACAGCAATGAGCATGGGTGGAGGAAGGAAGGAACAGCTGGGAGGCGATTATGGTTTCCTGACGCCCTGCCCCACCCATGGCACAGGTTAGATCAGTTCTGTGTTGCAGGCAGCTGGTAGAAATCCCCAGGAGACTGTCCATTCATCTCCTGCATTATCTCCACCCAGTACCTGGCACATATCCTGCAGAGGATATCCAGGCTCCTGCTGAAGGAATCCATTTTACCAATTCCATGCTCTCTCCTGAGGCACTTTCTCACTTTGGGATGTTGCTCAGAAGAGGAACAGGCTTGATTCCATTCTTTGGAGCTCAGGACAAGTTTGATTTTAATAGGACTTGTGTGCATGGAGCTCTACCTGGACACCTGCGGGTCTCAAGTGACTTCTCTAGTTATTTTAAGGGTATATTGCTGGAGCTCTTGCCAGCTAAAAAGTCAAGGTCCAATGAGAGCAGGAAACTATTTGCTAAGGGGAAGAACATATGCTAGGAGAAGCAGAGTGATAATTGTTAAAGAACACAGTCTACTTCTCTGTCCTTTTGGAAAGTTCACCTTTTCCAGTACAGAGCTAATCCTGGACATTGGATGATGGATAAGATTTGTGCTATTTAAAATATTTTTTGTCTTATCTGCCAATAAAACACACTGCCACACTCATGTCAGCCAGTTCCAAGGCTGAATACATCTTCAGTCCTTTTTAGCAGTCTGTAACATCCCTTTAGCTGATAAATATTTCAGTACCACTGAGGTTTCATGGACTTATGCTGAAACATTTTACAATCTAGCAGAGACCAAAATGAATTGTGGATCAAAGGGTGACCAATGCTACATTCAGGACTATAAGCTACAGTTATCTGATGTCGGGATAAAGGGTGAGCCTGAAACAGATCTGTTGGCTGATACCTCTGGAAAGAAGTAGTAGTAACGAACTTCTGGAGGATATGACATATTCATACTTGCCAATAAATAATCCCTGACTCCTAAGCAATTGTTTTGGAGAAGCAGTTTGAGATATAGAGAAGGTAAAAAGTAACTGTATAATGGAATGATGGACAATATGCTGAGAAATCAGAACCACTTATGTGTCAGGATGAATAATGAACAGGGTTGTAGGATAGAAAAGGGAAAAAGACCCTGCATTCAGCAATAGGGGTCAGCCAGGTTGAGGAGGGAGAGAGGGTCCCAGAGAAGAACATGCAAATGTAGCTTACCCATTCCTGAGAACACCTATGGACACAGCCCTTCATTTCTTACAGGCACAATGGCAAAATCATTGGAATGGTCTTGTGCAATCATAATAAGGCATGTTTGTATTGACTTAGAATTTGATCCAAATTTGATTCAGTTCAGTGGAAATCTTCCAATAACTGCAAAGAGACTTGAATCTGGCCTACAGAAGTTGTCTGTTTACATCTCAACCTGTGAACATGAGTCCACATGCCCAAAGGAACGCTTTATTCTTTCATGTTTGCTCCTATCTCTCATACAGAGATTCCTTTTGATAGATGCTTCAGTTACAGGTTTGCTGCAGCTGTCATTTCCTTTTCTGTGGCTATCTTGTCTGTCAGTGTATCAGGAGCATAACAGTAGTGCTACTGTCATGTATCTAAGGTATCTTAGTCTAGTTTTCCCCTTTCTTTTCCCCTTGCAATCACACTTTGGTTAATCAGACTCTTTGTGCGGATGAAAACAGTCTTGGTCTCCTAAGCTGCATACATATTAGTCTTTTAGATTGTAACCTAATAACCCAAGTATTTATAACGTAATTGCAGCTGTTGGGAAGTCCTTCTGTACAGAAATAATGGTGCTGCTTCCTTTCAGGTAAACCCTGTTGACAGGTAAAAGGTTACTGCTTGTATAGGCAAGTTTGCTGCTCTGGCGCACATAGCGCTGAGAATACATCATCAGTTTAGTCAAACGTCTGAAAAGGATTCTGTGTCTAAGGTTCCAGTTGCTCCTTGCCTGCCTTTGATATTTCTGTGGTTGCACAAGCTTTGACTGTGTTAGCGTTCCACAGGCCTCTCTCAGAGAGAGCTCATTGTCTGTGTCCTTTCCTTAACAAAGGACTAAGGTGTGGGGCTTAAATATAGGCGTGGGAAGTATTTCCCATAAATATAATAAACCAAAATGTATTTACTATGTTTTAGCTGCAGTACCAATAAGCTGATAAGATAGCTTTTACTGAAAGGAAAAAAAATTACCCTGTTATATTGAGTCTTTGGTGTTACAGAGGAGGTGGCAATTTAAAGCTTGAGACCCAGTCCTTAGAGACTAAAGGTCTTCACAGTCATAGGGATTTCCAGTAATGAATCCTAGGCAAATACCTGCTCAGGAATGTATTAAATGTCAGGGAAGAGTAAAATGGTTTGATTATGCTGATAGTGTCTTCTGCAGTTGCAAGAGAAGTGGCACAGAGAGATACCAAGTCATTGCAAACAGCGGTTATGGTCATGCAATACTCTGCCTAACCTTGAGTGACATATTTTTACCTTTTCCACATGGAATTTTATTTAATTTTCTTTCTTTGTGTTTTTTTTTCCTCTTTTCTCCAATTGTTTGACTTTTAAATTGTAATGTTTAACATAAAATGATATTGATGAAACTTAATCCTCCTATCTCATTCAATACTCTATGTCATGCTCTAGTTCTAAGTAACATTATACTTAGCATTCAGTGTTTCCAAGATAGTTTTTTTTGAGGAAACACTCATACTGAAAGAAGTTTTACTTGTTCCAAGTTGGAGCACAAAGCATGTTTTGGAACACTGAAATTTCCCACGGGGCAGAGATCCTGTTTTCCTACTAGCTCTAGTATAAGGGCAATGAAGAACTTCTGATTGCCTCAAAGAGAACTTGGTTCATGATTGCTTCTGAAGTTTATTCAAGGGCAAAAGATGGGGTGATTTTTATGAAGAAGTCTCATTTTGATTCATTCCCAGAAGACCAAAGTAAAAGCCAGTAAAGAGCTCGATGCTGTCTCACCCACCAGCTGTCATTTCTAATCCAGATGCTCCACATCTCTTGCCAACTTCTTGCTGGGGGGATGGGAGGAGGAAGGCAGGGCTTAAAAGTAAAATAATTTAAAAAACAACAACAAGAAAGTCAAATCTCATTTGTGCAAACTATGATTTGATCCGAAGTGGAACATAAATGTGAGCCCTTGATGTCTATGGAAGTCATATATTCTTAATTTTGTGACAAATTGTATCTGGTTTGCATATTAATGGAAGTGTATAACAATAATTCCCTTATAGCTTTCAGCTATGGAGATCTTTCCATTTCCTGGTTGGGAGGAATTTGTATGTATAGATACGTATGTGGCTCCCATCACTCTGTTAACTGAGCACAAATTAATGTAATCCATAATGTTATCTGCACTTTATGGATGAAATCCAAGACACACCGGGATTTTGAAGGCTTCATTGAGAACCCAAAGACATTAGTGGGAATCTCTTCATTGATTTCAGTGGTCATGGATCATGTCCTTAGTGAGTTGCCCAAGGGAACTATTATGGTGATTCAGTCAAACCACTCATCTGGTCTTTGATTTTTTTTATTTTTTTTTTTAACACCCCCTCCAACTCTATCCCAATACTTATTTTCTGTAGTGTATAGCAACCTATGTTTTAAACTCACAGCTTTACACTTACTGCATTTGATATCAACAGGATTAAAGAGCGGAATGATAGCCCAGGTTACTACTTTTCAAACTTTGTTAGCTATACTGCCTAAGAAAAATATTAAAATATTTCAAAAGTTACTTAATTTTATGACAACTGTCATAAATCATAGATATCTGAAGGTAGCTCATGGTTAAGTTAAGAATCAGTTGCATTCTGTCTTTTTATTGTTCTGTATATTATGGTTTTAGTGATAGTAAACATCACAATAGTTTTGAAAAAGTACATGCTTACTTTCAAGATATTTATATTAATATTATGTAAGAAGACAGAATATTTTTTTTTTTGTTCAGCACTGTAAACTCAAATTTCTTGCTTCACAAAATATTATGCTGCCAGTACAGCTTACAGTTGAATGTAAAACAGAAGTCTAAAACACAATTCCTTGATAAAGACTGAAGTAATTTTCTGGTATTACTGAGCCATAACATGCTTAAGTCATTGTCAGCTGTAATGCAAGTGTCAAGTGATGTACAGGAGATCAACTCACAAGTAATAACCATGAAAAACTCTCTAGACTGGGAGAAGATGTTTCACCTCATACAGAGGAGATTGAACTAGGACTAATAGGACAAAACAGAGCAAAAAGGTACATTTGGACTGTACATCAGGAAAAAGTTCCTAGTGGTGAAAGTTATGTTCTCCCAAGGGAAACAGTTGTAGCAGTATGTGTAAGTTACTTCAATCAGAAAAAATACTTGAGGGTGTACTGTAAGAACCTAACTGTTTTTTTGGTGGTGATGAGGAGTGGTTTGCTTGATTGCAAAGCTCATTACTAAATTTGTTTCTTTTCGGAGTCAGATGATTCATTTTATATTCTTGAATGTTCAACAGAATTAAAGATAGGTTTGGAACAGTCCAAAAGGTAAACTCACAAAACAGTTCTCTATCTATTCCAGCCTATAATGCTTGCCTACATAACTTAAAAATTCTGTGTAACCTATTGTGTGGTTGTTTTGATTGTTCTTTTGATTTTATTGATAAAACAGAATAAATTCTTCTTTTGCACTGAGATGTGCGTTTCATGTTTCAGACTTGACCAGAGACAAGATTGCATTGTTTCAGATTCATTGGAAACATGGTAGAATACCTTCAAAATGCTGACCTAAAGCATACATTTCAAAGCAGTGATGTAACTGGTCAAGTGTGGGCCAGAATGAAGTAATAGTGACTAAGCAGTGTTGTTAGTGTTCACCAGTTTTCTTCTTTCATGTCAAAGATGCTTGAGAAGTGATATAAATGTGGTCCTAACTGTGCCTAATGGTCACTCTCTCTACAGGGTGCAAAATAAAATGGTGCACTGTGAACACATGAAGGAAATGCTTTCAGAGACAAAAAGCACCATAGAAAAGAAATGGTAAAGATGTCTTCATTAAGTATATAGATTAGTGACTTTCCTTGTCAAAGACAGAGTATTCCCTTTTTTATTTCTCTGACTTTGGCAGTTAGGGACCAGTTGTTCCAGTTGGAGTTATAAAGCAGCATGTCTCTCAGATTATTATTATTATTATTCCTTCCCCCTCTCCCCCTGCCCAGCTAGCAGGAGAGAGGTAGGAAGTAATTGGATGTTGCTGAGGGTAGTGTGCAAGCTCAGTTGTCCTTTGCTGACCTGGAGGGAACACCTATTGCTGAGCATTTCTGTAAACTGGTGCTGACTTCTGAATAGTTAAAAAAAAATTAAAAATAAAAGCCTGATAGTTATTAGTTAAAAAAAAAAAAACAAAAAACAAAAAACCAAACAAACTTAGCCATGATTACATTAAATATGAGGTAGCTTATTTGTCTTCCTCCCCATACATACCCACTGCCACAGAGATATGTAGTGTTTGATTTGTATGTTCTCCTCCTGCTTTTTGATCAACAGGGAATGAAAGTAGGTCCTTGTGGATCAAATGCTAGATTTGATTGTCAGCTTGATATTGAACTCGTCAGTAATTTTTCATCAGATCATTCTTATAGTTCTCATGTACTTTTTTTTCCCTTAAAGTGCACATCTTCTTGTTCTCCCCAGCAATTTGCAACAGTTCAGCAATTTCTATAGCAAGACTGAAAAACAGACACAGTGTTCTAATTTGAGAAGTAACAAAACTGCTTATGTCAAGGCAGTCTTGGATAGATTTTAAACATTGAGATTTAAAAATATTTATTAGGATGTTACATTCTTCTCTGAACTCACAGAGTTTTCCTGTCTTGGCGGGGGAAAGAAAGAAGAAAAAAAAAAAAAGAAAAGAAAAGACAAAAAGGGAGGGAACCTCTGAAAACTGTGATCCTGTTTGCATTTTCTCAGATTTGCAAAGGCACATAGGAACATACATTGACTGCACAGCAATTAAATGTCCTTGCGCCTCTTCCCTGGGGGACCATGATGAGACTCCTGTCTACATTGCAAATCAGGATCTGCGGAATAAAATGCTAAATTTTGTCTTAGCCCTTCTAAAAGGAATAACATTTTAATGATACATACTATTGGCATAATCCTTCCAGAATGGACAATGATTTATATATTTAATGTGAGGACAGGATTCCTTAGGGGATGACTCATTGTTTTAGTCTGGAATAATTCCAGTGGGAACCTTTTTCAGAACTGGTTGATACATACCTTACATGGTCTTAGTTTGGGATTTTTTTGTCTCTCGTTTTGTCTGATAATATGTGTGCTTGGCCTATTAAAATTAAACTGTCTCTTTCCCTTCCGAGTCAAATGCAGTTCGTATTTACCAAGACCTTATATGGAAAGGGAGTCTGTGTATATATGTATAAATATATGTATACATAAATGTTTTTATGTGTGTATATATACATACACAGGGGAGGAAAAAAGAACTGGATCCATTGCAAACAAGAGTTTATTTTTAATAAAGGGTAAATTTTACTTTAAACACATCTTTTCACATCTTAGTTTGAACCCAAAAACAACAATTGCCAGAGTATCTGCTTCCATTTATAGAAATAACTCAGTGTTGCAGAGTGTGGGACTGTACTGATACTGTGGTCAATGAATTAACAGCCTGGGGAAGCAGTACAGACTTGTATCATCTGAGAGGCAGACAGACTGTCTTCACTCTCACTTTTGGTCTTCACTGCACAATTCTTTCCCTTTTTCAACTGACGTTGCCATTGCTATGAATTGGTGCAGTCAAGAGAACTCAGCAGCACACATGATAGGGTTAAACTGGGAAACATAGTTGCCTTAGGGAGTCCTGTAAAGTGTTCCAGTAAAGGGCCTACTGCATCAAGGATTTAAGGTAATCTTGCATTAGTTACCCTTTCTGAAGCTGGGTAAAACATTTGCCTTTCTTCAGTCACTAGGGACATCTCCTGATCTCCATGACTGTTCATCGATAAAGGAGTGACCCAGCTGTGCCATCAGCTGTCTCTGCACTCTTGGCTCCATCCCTGCTGCTGGCATGGACACTTGCAGGTGTTGGGGTTTCTCAAAAGATTCCTGACTTTTCTTAGTTACTTATAACTTTTCTCATCCTGTTGGTGTGTCCCAAGACTGATCAACCCTGCTCATGAAGCCTGAGGCATAGTAGAAAGCATTGAGCACCTTAGCCTTACCTGTATCTGCTCTTGCTAAGTCATTTGCTTTGTTCAGCAGTGGTCCTGCTTCTTTTTTGCCTTTTGCTACTGTTGTGATTTTAGAAGCTCTCACAGTTCTTAACGTACCCTGACAACTTTAACTCTGGCTGGGCTTTGGCTTTGCTAAAACCATCCTTGCATGCTTGGCAGCGTTTCTGCATTCATCCTTTGTAGCCTATCCCTGCCTCTGCCTCCTGTGTACAACCTTTTGCACTGGAATGCTGTTGAGATTTCTTAGTTTAGTTACACAGGTCTACTGGCTTTCCTGAGCAAGAGGTGGACCTTGTCCTTGAAGACAGCCTTAATCTTTTACAGTTGTTGCCCATAGGATGCCACTTACCAGTTCACTACATCAGACATCTGCTTTCCTGAAGTTCAGGGTCTGTACTCTGATCTTTGCTTTCCTCATATTCCTTGGAATGTTCTTCTATACTACTAACACATGCTAAAAACATTTATTTTGCATGTGGCCCCAAATGATTGAAGTTCAACTAAAACATTTTGAATATCAGTTGCAAATGTCAAGTTTTATGTATGGAGTTCTTTCTGTGCATCATGGGAAACAGTGACTGAGGAAAAGACATCTCAAGACTACCCCAAAAGAAACAGCGGTGTCCATCAACCAGCTGTAACTATAAAAAGATTTCCAGCCTTGGGAACCAAAATCTCAAGACAACAGGTTGCAAGATTTTGGGTTGCGTGATTCAACTTTAGAACGTTTCATCATCACTGGGTCTGTATGAGAACTCTAGCTCTGATTTGGTCACAAAACCAAACCCCAAACCACCAAATAAACCTAATTTAGATCTGGATCTAAACACTCACTTCCTTTTTCTCATTTCTAATCAAAGTAGATTTCAGTTTTGGTTGGTTTGAGTTCTTGGTGAAATCTCTTGTTTGTTGTTGTAGTTTTTTTTCCTCCCTTCTTTATCTGTGATCTCAAAACAGAGAATAAAACCACAAGGAAAAAAAAAAAAGCAACCTGAAACAACCAACCAAACCACACACAAAAACTCCCCCCAAACAAAATCAACCAACCCTCCCACCCCCAAATAAACCCCAAAATCAAACCCCAAAACAATCTCCCCTGCTCATCACAGGCTACATATTTCTATTAACCAAACCCACTGTCAACAAATTAAAGTATCACAAAACAGTGGTGGTTTCCTATTCTTTGTTTTCATAGTTATTAATTATATTTGGTTTTGGTCCTAAAATAAGATGTAACTGTTTCATAAATCAGGTGCATTTGTTGGTTTTATAATTGCATTTTATTGGATAAATGACAGAGTATATTTAAATGGGCATAGATTCTACCCAAATATTTTATGTGGTTTTATTAGCAGACTGTTACAGATGTGTTTGTTAAATCTGGCACACAGCTAAGGATTAAAAAGTCATTCTTGCCTCCAAGTATTATAACTTGGAACAAAAAATGCACATCAAACTTAAGGCTCAGATTTGGGCATAAATCCTAATGATTTTATTGAAATGATTGGAAGAACTTGACAGTTAATACAGGATTAGATTTTTAAAAAATTATTATTTTTTTTATTTTATTTTGTCCAGATTTGTTTCTACTTTCACGGTATACCCCTAGGGAAATCTCTGATGCTTTTGTGGTATACTTATAAAACAAATTGAAAGCTTTTCTTCTCTTTTTGAGCATCAAATGAGGCTAGGCAACTGAAAGGAGCTCATAAAAAAAGTAAGCCAAGTGCTACTGGCAATCTACTCTTACTGCTTCCAACACGTTTGTTTTCAGACATTTCTGCAAACCATGTCAGTTGCTAAGACTCATATGTGTACTTAGACCATTACAGGTAAATGGTTCTTTCTGTGTCAAAAGCTTGACTGATCTTGTTCCTGGTGACTACTCTCAAAGGAGCACCAGTAATGAATGTCTTCAGCAGTAAGGATCTTATTCCAAAGATTAACCTGCCATAATTTTCATCTAGAACAACTCCTCAGATTGACCAACTTGTCTCCTGAACCATACAGCACGAAAAATGAAAGAAATACTGCATTAGAGTATACCATTATAGCCAAGATAATTTTTCAGTACATGTGTTTTTAATTCCTTTTGTTTGTGTTCATACAAATGAATAACCAGCAACTGAATTATTCTGCTTTCTTTTAGGTTAGTATGGCTTGTGTGGAGAGTGGGGGTGGGTTAAGTGCATGATTTCAAAAGCTTGTTATTCATTTATAGTGCTGATCCACCACATAAATGGCAACATGGATGCTCTAGAAGGAATTGGCCCTCAAGTCTGTTATCTCTGGTCTATCTAAAAAGTCAGATGATGTTCCTCTATTAAATGAACTAATTTGCTTGTCAGTATTACACTGGTAAGGAAGAAAAGTCTATCCTGAACTGGAGGTTGGTAGGTAAGATACAAAATGTAACATACTAGAGGAAAATATGGAAACCCAGGTTGTCAATGCAGCTATAAAAGGATAAATAACTTTAGACCCTGCCTCTTCCTTTCCCCAAACAGGTGCAGGAACCTGGCAGGATGTGGACAAAAGGTTTTTTTCTTATTCACTACAGTGAAGGTGGGACAAGAAAAAAAGTGCTTGGCTTGGAAGGGGAGAATCTGACAGTTCCGCTGATTCTTAGTGGAGTGCAGTTTAAACACCATCTTTTACTCTCTAACAGCACAGCCTAACCATCATACCAGATATAAAAATTTCTTTATTCAGAATAAAGGAAGCAGCTGTGCTTTTGGGCTCTGCTCTGATTTGCATTTCGAGTGAGCCGTCCTTTAGCTTGGTGGAATTTGGTGAGCAAAAGCAGAGCACGTACAAGATGTAAGTATCTCTTGCTCAGCTGGAGGCACTGAGCACAAGAAGCCTACGGTTTGTTTTACATGCCAAATTCATCAGAACTATAAAGCATTTTTTAAAAATTATTATTTTAGTGAGTCAGACAATGTTTACATACACAATACTAGTCTGTATGCAGACAGAGGCTGGCATCGTGCCAAATGCCTACAAATTCAGAACCCCATCCTCAGCTGGTACATATCACTATAGCTCCATTGACTTCAATGAACTGGCGCCAGTTTACATTAACTGAAGAGCTGTTGCATTATGTGGAACAATTTCTTTTTTTACTCCTTCCTTTTTTTTTTTTTTTTTTTTTTTAAATGAAAAAGTAGGGAAATATCATTCTTCTTTGCTCAGAGGACTCCTTATTCGGAGGATCTACCTCTTCTCTTTCAATGATATTCTTTTTTGTCCTTAGATTGTTCCTGTTTCTATTCAATTTCTGATATATTCATACTAGTTTTTTAGAAGTAGCATGTTAGGGGTACCTCATGCTTCTTCAACTACCCTGATGGACTCTCACAGAATTTTGTAAGTTTAAATCTGAGCACTTTAGGGTAATAATTCCATACCCGGTGATTAGGACATGCATTATGTCATTGACATACTATCCCGCTCACATTTTTGTGATACTTACCATATTCCATAAGAAAGCAATCAGTGTGTTTTTAATCATTTCCCAGGGACTTGTGAAAGCAGTGGCTGAAGAGGGACTGCTCATCAAAACCTGTCAAAAAAGATTTTTTATTTTTTTTTTTTTAAATAAGTTTAAATTCTCTCAAGGCTATAAATGATATAATGGAAGCTGCCTTAGCCTACAATGCAGCTAACTACAATAGGTAATGATGTCTGAACCTGACTCTATAAATGATATGATGGATGAGGAACTGGGTTAAGGAACAGTTGAATAATCTGGACATCCATAAGTCTATGGATCCTGATAGTGTGTACCCATGGGTGTTTAGGGAGCTGGCACAGGTCATTCCCAGACCACTCTCCGCCATCTTCAGTAAGTCACAGTGGACAGGAGAGGTGTCTGGGGTCTGGAGGAGGGCAAACATCACTCTGGTCTTCAAAAAGGGTAAGAAAGAAGACCCATGTAACTATAAAAGTGGCAGCCTCACCTCCATCCCTTGAAAGGTAATAGAGCAACTTATCCTCAGTGCTGTCCTTAGGCATATCAAGGACAGTGGGATCATTAGGAGCAGTCGACATGGTTTTACCAAGGGGAAATCGTGTTTGACCAACCTGATAGCCTTTTATGAGGACATAACCAGGTGGATAGATGACGGCAGAGGAGTGAATGTGGTTTATCTTGATTTCAATAAAGCATTTGACAGTTTCCCACAGCATCTTCCTGGCTAAACTAAGGCAGTGTGGTCTGGATGATCAGGTTGTGAGGTGTATTGGGGACTGGTTGAAGAAGCCAGAGAGAGAGTTGTGGTCAATGGGATGGAGTCTGGTTGGAGACCTGTGACTAGTGGGGTCCCACAGAAGTCAGTACTGGGGCCAGATCTGTTCAATATATTCATCAACAACCTTGATGAGGGCACAGAGTGCACCATCAGCAAGTTTGCTGACACCAAACTGAGTGGAGTGGCTACCACACCAGAAAGCTGTGCTGCCATTCAGCAAGACTTGGACAGGCTGAAGNTGTGAGGTGTATTGGGGACTGGTTGAAGAAGCCAGAGAGAGAGTTGTGGTCAATGGGATGGAGTCTGGTTGGAGACCTGTGACTAGTGGGGTCCCACAGAAGTCAGTACTGGGGCCAGATCTGTTCAATATATTCATCAACAACCTTGATGAGGGCACAGAGTGCACCATCAGCAAGTTTGCTGACACCAAACTGAGTGGAGTGGCTACCACACCAGAAAGCTGTGCTGCCATTCAGCAAGACTTGGACAGGCTGAAGAGCTTGGCAGGAAGAAATTGAATTAAATTCAGCAAGTGTAGGTTCTTGCACCTGGGAAAGAACAACCCCCGGTATCAGTATAGATTGGGGACTCGCCTGTGGAAGGCAGCAAAGGGGAAAAGGATCTGGGGGTCCTGGTTGATGAGAGGTTGACCATGAGCCAGCAATGTGCACTTGTGGCCAGGAGGGCCAATGCCATTCTGGGGTGTATTAGAAAGGCTGTAGTTAGTAGGTCGAGAGAGGTTCTCCTGCACCTCTACTCTGCCCTGGTGAAGCCACATCTGGAGTACTGTGTCCAGTTCTGGGTTCCCAGTTCCAGAGGGACATACACTGCTTGAGAGAGTCCAACACAGAGCCACAAAGATGATTAAGGGAAAGGAACATCTCTCCTATGAGGAGAGCCTGAGGGAGCTGGGAGTCTTTAGCTCAGAGAAGAGGAGCCTGAGAGGTGACCTCATCAATGTTTATAAATATGTAAAAGGTGAGTGGCAGGAGGGTGGAGCCAGGCTCTGCTCAGTGATGCCCAGTAACAGGACAAGGGACGGAAGATGAGGCATAGGATGTTTCGGTTAAACAGGAGGAGGAATTTTTTCAATGTGAGGGCAACAGAACACTGGAACAGGCTGCCCAGGGGGGTTGTGGAGACTTCCTCTCTGGAGACATTCTTAACCTGCCTGGATGCATCCTGTGTGATCTGGTATAGGTGATCCTGCTTTGGCAGTGGGGGTGGACTGGATGAGCTTTGGAGGTCCCTTCCAGCCCATGACATTCTGTGATTCTGTGAAGCTGCCTCAGACAGATAACTACAATGGGTAATGATGTCTGAAATGAGTTTTGTCACACAGTATTTTGGCCCAGACAAGTCCATTTATACTTTTACCTTGCAGACCCATCCTTTCATTTAGGAATTGGTCCAACTTGGGAGAATATTTCCTTTACATAAACCTTTACCCATAGGTCCATTTTGTATGCAGCAGGCCTCACAGAAGTGAGACCTTTTTCTTTCCTGATTTGACCAAAGTGTTCTAATCTAGAAAACTGTGTGTAATTGCTTAAGGGACATTTCATATTGTTTCTGAATTTGTTTTTACATTTTTCCTTGGGACCCTAAGTATCCCTTTTCAAAAGTTTTCCTTCTTTAATTGTTATGTTGTTTCTTTTCCTTGAGATCCTTTGGATACCTTCTCTGCTATATGTAAAAATTCTGTTTTATCTTTATCTTTGCCATAATTACTTTGCACATTTTCCAGTTTTAAATTAACCTGTAGTAAGCAATAAGTGCTTGAAGCAGCGCTTCATGCCTAATGCTGAGTGAGTGTCTGAATTCTTTTTCCTAATCTTTTGTTACATGTTACCTGCCCCATATTTTCTCATGCAGTCATCTTGAGTCATGTAGCCACAGTCTGGCCAGATGTCCGGAAGTGATCTGCTCCGATTTGGGCATTTTAATAAGTAGCCAAGTTTTGTAAAGTGCCCACTGTGTGTATGAAACAAGAGTTTCTGGGCAATGTAAGTTCTCAAAAATTCATGTTACATGTCTGAATTGGAGGGAAATTCTTTTGAGAAGTGAGCCTGTATCAGCCATTCCTGAGTTACTGAAAATCCTTGTCACTACTATAACTTGGCTGCTGATACCCTAAGTAAACCTTTCCAAAGTGTCATGTTTTCCTTAAATCTAAAGACATGGAAAGAAATTCCTAGATATAGAGAGACATGGAAAAAAAAGTAACTGTTGACAACACAACAATTCATTCATTTCCTAACATCACAGGTCATGTACTGTACTTTAACTTAAACAATAAGGCCATTGTTCATACGGGAAAACAAGCACAGTTTATGTAAAGGTTAAAAGACTGAAAAGGTTAAAGGCTGGTTTGTTTCTGGTGAGCTGTGATTTGCTTCTCTCAGGTGAAATGTGGAGGTTTCATGTTTGACACATTTGTTGGACGGTTTACTGGAGTGCCTACAGAAGAGATGAGAGGCAGCAATTTTACTGTGACTTGGCTCTTCAGGATTGCCAATCTTGCTGTACTGTTTCCTTGTGCTGTGTCCAACTCTGCTGTTTTCATTTATGTTGTAAACTCTGCGAAGGGGACAGCCTCCTTCCTGTGTGTTTATATGGCATCTTATTCCAAGCAAACCAGATATCAACCAAAAACTTTCTTTTCCCTCATAACATTTTAATACACACAAAAAGTTTTTTCAGTGTTATAAAGTGGATGCAAGGACTAAAATCCTTGGCATATCACTGGAATTGACTAAACTGCCATCCAGAGTCTCTCTTCTCTAATTTTTCAGCTGCCAGACAACTTGCAGCAGAAATTTTTATTAAGGCACTTCCTAAAGCCACCTTCTTCAAGGTAGTTTGGGTCAGGTCTTTTAGCTTTCCAGCCACTTGGATTTATCAGCATCTGAGAGGAATTGCAAGGATCACTCCACAACAGAAACTACTTGTCTCACTACTGATAAAGTGATATTAGAAATGGCAAGAGTTTTCCCCTGTCAGCTCCAGTCATTAACTGTTTTTCCGTCTGTAATATCTTCAAATGACATTTTGTAACCAACCTGAAAAAGATGCTTCTTCACTAAATATTTTGTTCTGTATTAAAATTGTAGAATAGAACTTGCTCTTCCTAATAAGAAGTGAGGTATAAAAGTATTATTTAATCAGAGGTGGGGCAGAAGAGAACTAAAATGCAGTAATATTTATGTTTATGCTAGAAAAAAATAATCTAAGTTCTATATATAATAGAAATGTAGAGATGACTGTTAGCTACCTATTTTAAAATGTAGTGCTGATGTTGTTTATACAACTGTACAAATGCCACAGTTCTGTCATTAAGCTTGCAAAAAACCAAATGCTTACATTTTGGCACAATGAAGCAGATTTTTCTAAGTCTCGTTGTGCAGATTCAGTAGATGCTTGTACAGCAGGGTAATAGTGACTCTGCCTTTTTGCTAAACTGGAAACTGAGAGTTTTCAGCATTTCCGAAATATAAGTCTGCACTGCTCTAGGTAATCACAGGTATGTAAAACCTGGGTGGTTTCCAGACATCATTTAGCATCTGGATAGAGCCACTGTGCTATATATTTGTACACAACACATTGTAAAAATAAGAGAATGGACTGTTTAATATAACCTGGTTGAGACTTGCACTCATTCTGCTGTCATACAGGGTAGTAATACAATGATTTCCTTCTTTATTTTCTAATTGTATTTCCCAAATAACACTGTTAAGGCCCACGACAGGTAAAAACAGACAACCAGGGCTGTGGAGGCTGGTTTGGTGTGAGAGTATGATGTGAAATTTCAGTATAATCCTACTGTAGTCTCCTGTTTACACAGCCTTACTGTCCTGGGACAGTGTCGCATGGATTGCAAGCATTCTTGCTATGAGGAATCTGAGTCTGACAGGAATAGCTGATTCCCAAAGCTCAGCTCTGTTTAGAAACCTGGCTCTATTATCTGAGATTATGGCAGAGAGCAAACACTTCTCCAGTTTACCACAGTTTCACCATCAAAAGAAGCTTTCTTCTAGGAGTTTGAGTTACCAAAGAGAGCATATTTTCCCAGGAATACACATTTGCTTCAAAGATGATGGGCAGGACTACACTAACAGTGCACCGATCAAGTTGGTTTTGCTCCAGAGCAGGAGACAGTGCAGCCTGTGGGATGGAGACCTCTCACCACCTCACTTGCACAGGGAAGTAGTCTGGCTGTGTACGTATATAGCTGAATCCTGTTAACAATTCCTACTGAGAGGTGTTTTCAGTTTGTGAACTTCAAGTATGAATTTGGTGCTGGCCTGTATCTCTACTGCACAGTGTGAGCTGAACCCATATTTTACCCTCAGAACCATTTCCTAGCACAGTGCTTTATGGGATGCGATACCACACAAATAACCAGAAAAAACTTTGGCTTTAAAGCATATCTTCTATTGTAAAACATTCTCTTTTGAAACAAAACCCTTCTGTTATTTATGTAGTCGAGCATGCTGTGTTTGGGGGACGAGGGGAGACTGCTGTGTATCGCCACACTCCACATTTAAAGCATTGTCCTTCAGCCATATTTCTGGTTGAGAGTGATGACTTTGTTAGAATTGTAGTTCAATGGAAATATGGTTCCTTTTACCAGATACTCAGCCCCTACACAGCAATTACTGTCTCATGTTTATTTTGCAGCGGTTACTGAGAGATGTTGAGTCACTGACATCTTTGAGTGTCCTGGGTTTTCTTATAGTGCCATTTGAAACCAGAATCTGATTCTCAATGTCTATTGTTTTTCACAGGCTTTTAGGAAACTTTCCTAAAAAAGGCAGTGTTAACTGATGAGGGACCAGTTAGCCAGACAGAAACACCAGAAGGATGTGTGAAGTCTTGAGTGTTGTCTTCATACACATAGTGTACAAGAGACTGAGAGCGTATGCAGGTATCAACCCTTAAATATATGCTAAGAGCATGAGCATGTTTGTAGTGTGATCCTTGTTAATCCTCTGTTCATTTTCGAAAATGACTAAGTGAAGGGAGAATCTCTATGCCATAGTTTTAATGTATGTCATGAAAATCCCTTGAAAAGGTGGCTAAGGATCCCAGTTCATTTAGTGAATGCTGTGCATATTAGCCACTGGGCTCAGGGAGGAATAATACTTCTAAGATTGAGTCAAGCAATCTGGATATAATTTTCAACTGTCACAGGGACTCTGCATTGCCTTAAGTCATGCAGAGATGGCTTGAGAAAAGGATGTCAGCTTCTGACTGGCAACCACATTTTCAGTATTATAGTTTTGAACATTCCCATTTATTTGTCATGTAAGCCTGAAACTGTCTCTATTTCTGCTGATTATTTTCTCAACATAATAACTAGGTATCTGGCCACAGCCAGCACTGCTGGGCTCTATTGCCATTGATTTAAAGACTCATGACTCAGATCTCCTTGCAAGCTCTCCTTCCCTGTGTGCTCCCTGCATGGCCAGGGGCTCTCTTCAAAGGCAAGAGGGAGGTGGTTATTCACACATGCTGGGTTGCTGATGCCTCTGAGCATTTTTAATGGAAATACAGAGTAACTAACTGATGTAGTGGGTATGAGATGCTTACTCATATGGTTCTTTCCATTTCCTACCCAAAAGTCCATAATATGCATTCTTGTGTCAAGAATGTTGATGTAACACCACAATACCATGGTTTTGTTTTGTTTTGGTTTGTTTTTTTTGTGTGTGTGTTTTGGTTTTCAGTTTTGGGGTTTTTTTGTTTGTTATTTGTTGTTTGTTTCATTTTCATTTTTTTTTAAGACAGGAAATCAATTATATGCAATTATAATTAGGATCTCCTGGCTGCAAGTTTGTTCTGGCTGATTAGACAAGTTGAATGAGAAATTTCTTGATTGCAAAATTTTGTATCATACCACTGCCTGTACGGTCCCTTGTTTACACAGAAACCTCCATATTATGCTTTGTTTATTTTACAAATCAAGTTCTATTTTTGAAATATAATTACATGCCAGTAAAACCAAAAGGAGCATTGGTATAGTCATTCAATTGCAGCCTCCTTTTGTTACCCTCTTTCCCCTTGGCACATAAAATAGAAAATCCTGCCTTCTAATAGGTTCATTTGTAAACTCGGCGGATGTGGGCAAATGAGGGGCAAGTGAGGCAGCTGCATGATCAGGATTCCTGACTTGTGAAAGCAGCTTTTGGCAGTGGCGACCAAGTCTTTGGTTTGTTTTGCTTTGGCTGGTCTCTAATAAGGCCCCAATTTCCTCCTTGTTCTGGCTGCTGCTGAATTGCTGATGAGTCTATAAGGGCATCTTGGGGTCATCTGACTGAGTGTTTGTGGGAACTCAGACTGTTCTTTCAGCCTCAAAGGACTGATTTGATTGTTTTTACCTGGTTCCCTTGAACAGTCCCAGGCATGATAATCTGTCAGATGCTGTTTTCCAATAAGACACTTCTGCTGACTTGCAAGTGAAATTCACTTTTTCCCCATGGTGGTTTCACCCATTCTTTTGTAGTCCAGTCAAGTTGTGGTGCCTTGCACAAAAAGATGCTTGGCTGAGCTGAGAGCTGCAGGGCTGATGTTTGGGTTACTGGGTGAAAGCGTAATACGGTGCTCTTCCACAGTGATGTGATTTAGGTTTCTTTGGTGCCAATTATAAGAGGGCTTGGTGACGTTATTTTTAGGAAATGCTGGAAATTTGACATGGAGAAGTCTAAGATCAGCAATGCAGAAAACTTCCAGCAGGACCCTCTCAAGGACAGGCAGTGCAAGCCTGGATCAACCTGTTCTGTAACATGCCCAATAGCAGCTGATGCTTGACAAATCTGTATTTGTGTGGTTTTAGTTTCCCTGGTAGGCTAAAACAATTGTATGCTTGCCCAGCTCCAGGTAGTGTGGGCACTTGCCTTGTGAAACGACCACACATTTCAGTAACTCACACAATATGATTGCTGTATTCAGCAGCGGAGGCTTCTTGGAGTTGTAAAGGACCATCCATTGCAAAGCAACAAGAGATCATGAGAAAGTTTGTGGGTGTTTACAGGAATTTGCAAATTTCTCATTCATTTTGTGTGAAAGGCTCACAAGGGCTGGCATTTCCTGATGCAAAAAGGAAGGGGGATGCTGCAAGGAGAAAAAAGCACTTGTCTACATCACATAGCTAATCATCTATTCAAAGTTACAGAAGGTATAGAAAGACAGTAAACAGATCCATGTGGGAAATGGGACAGATTATCACAACTCTGCACATAAACCAGATAGAGAACTGTGAGATCTTCTGGCATGCAGATATCTTGTATTGCTGTGGGCGACAGCTTCAGCTCAGACTTTTCAAAGATCAGGTGGTCTGTGGTGTTGGCTCCTTTTGCACATGACTAGTCTTGGATGTTGAGATTAGTTTCGCAGTTCCCAAGTTCAAGCCTCAGCATACTACACACCCACAGATTCCCATACTTTTGTCCTACAAAATGCCTCCTGTAACAGGCATCTCTTAGTCTTTGTATGCTTTCTGTTTACACTTTTGCATTGAACAGCTTTGTTCTGGATGGAAGATTGATCATAGCTTTTCCCACCTGGGACAGGGGTTCTTGTATGCTAAACCTGAAGTAAACAAGTGTTACTATATGCTGCCCCTTCGCTCTTAGTCACAGCAGGACATTCTATGATTTACTTCAACCTTACCTCTGAATTCCTGGCAAATGTCAACCATTTTTACCTTCCTGCCTCAGTTATGTTGCGAGAATGAGTGCAGGCACTCACATTGCTGCTGAAGTATCTTTACGTGAATAACTCAGTACAAGGGAAAAAAGTAGCAGTATCACTTGTTCTGTCTTCTTTACTCACTATTTTACTACTTGTTTTGGTTTATTTTTCTTAATTAAGAAGGTGCGTGTATTTATTGATCAGTCACAAGCTACAAGGAATGAATAATATGTAATTTGAGAACCACTGATTAATGATTATAGCTCATTGAGGCTTCTTTATTGTAGAATCATAGAATCATAGAATCATAGAATAGTAAGGTTGGAAGGGACCTCAAGGATCATCTAGTTCCAATCCCCTGCCATAGGCAGGGACACCTCCCACTAGTACAGGTTACTCAAGGCCTCATCCAATCTGGCCTTGAACACATCCAGGGAGGAAGCATCCACAACCTCCCTGGGCAACCTGTTCCAGTGCCTCACCACCCTTACTGTAAAGAACTTCCTCCTAACATCTAGTCTAAATCTCCCCTCTGCCAGTTTAAGCCCATTGCCCCTTGTCCTGTCATTGCAGGACCTTGTAAATAATCCTTCCCCAGCCTTCCTGTAGGCCCCCTTCAGATACTGGAAGGCTACTATCAGGTCCCCTCGAAGCCTTCTCTTCTCCAGGCTG